>PVIU01000235.1:134912-379687 GCA_004026605.1 Ondatra zibethicus
CAGCTCTCCCTCCCTCAGCTCTCCCTCCCTCAGCTCTCCTCCCTCAGCTCTCCTCCCTCAGCTCTCCTCCCTCAGCTCTCCCTCCCTCAGCTCTCCCTCCCTCAGCTCTCCCTCCCTCAGCTCTCCCTCCCTCAGCTCTCTCTCCCTCAGTGCTCTGCCTTCCTCAGTGTCCTCCCTTCTTCAACACACTCCATTCCTCACCTCTCCCTTCTTCAGCACTTAATCCTATCTGGAAGTCTTTGATTCAGCCAAGGATGCAGACCTGGCATCTACTCCCTTGGGCTCCTGGTCACAGCAGCCAGGGGGATTCTTTTGCATTCTGAACTTAGGCGTTCTCTTTTCAAATGAATTTGCATTTCCACATGTTGGGTTCTTTGATGGGTGGGCTCTTGCCCTCAGGCACCTTTCTATGAACTCAGTGCAGGGCAGGGGGTTTTGTTTCTCTTTTATAATTGCTGTCACCTCCTCCACTCCTGCTCCTCCCCTTCCTCCTCTTCACCTTCCTCTTCTTCCCCTTCCTCCTCCTGCTTCTCCTCCTACTTGTTGGGCTTTGACTATAAAATTGTCATTGTTTGGGCTCTTTATATGGATAAACTGAACATCTATATCTATCTGTGTGTCTGTCTATCTGTCTATCTGTCCCACTCATTGCTCTTTTTCATGGTAGTCCTGCATAGGAATGGTGAGTAATGCCATAGATTGAATGTTATCTTGCCTCAGAAATTCCTTTGTCAAAATTAGTGTTGTGATCTCATTGAGAATGATCTCCCATAGGCTTATATGTTTGAAGACTTAGTTCCCAGTTGGATTGTTGGAACCAGATTAGGGTGTAAACCCAACCCTAACTGAGCTCAGGGCTCTCCAGTCACTTCAATACCTTGGATACATGAGAGACCGAGTTTGCAGACTTGTGTAAGAATAAAGGCTCTTTGCTTTTACATACAGGACTCAGTCTCCTTGTTGGTTTTGGGGGGACTCCGTGATCTGTGCATAACATTTGGGGGCTTGTCCGGGATCCCCCAAGCCCACCAGGACCACTGCCCTGTAGAGCCTTCAGCCAGCCAGTAAGTTTTCTATCTTTCTGTGTTTTATCTGTGTTTTGTGTCTTTCTGTTTTGGATCTCCTTCTGTAAATGGGTCCAGACTCTGCGAGAGCCTGTAGACAGTCTACGTAGATGTGCCAAAAAACATCACAGGTGGGGTACCTAGGGAGAAGTTCCTAGGGCCCTTCTGTATTTGGGTCCCAGGACCCTTCTGTATGAGAGTGGATCTTTCTAGTTTCTGTAGTTAGACATGCGGGATACTCCTGGTGACGTCTCAGTTTCAGTTCTGCCTCCAGACACCAGGAGGACTCTGTATTGTTCCTTGTGCCATTTTGTTTTTGTCTTTTGTGCATCCTCTTTCTGACTTATGAGACTGATGTAATGGGATGGACTCAAAAGACAACTTCTTTGACATTGACATTGGATTACTTACAGGACTTTAGAGATAGGGCCATAAGCATAGGGGTATATTTTCCTAAAAGGGATGAGACAAATGACCTCTACTCACCTCTACATCTCATTGAAAGGAAGCAGTCTTGGTCTGTAGTGCAGGGTCAATGTAGGCAGGTCTCCTAGTTGGTTTGGAGGGGGACTCTGTGATCTGGGCATAACAATGTCATGTCTATGAGTTTTATCTGTCAACTCGAGGATCACCTGGGAAGAAAGTCACAATGAAGGACTTCCTAGATCATGTTGACCCTTAGACATGTCTGTGGGTAATTGTCTTGTTTATATTAGCTAATCTGGAAGGACTTAGGGTGAGAATGGGTGAGACCATCCCCTGGGTTTGGATACTGAGAGAGAAAGTGCACACGCTGAGAACAGTTAGAATACATGCATTGAATTCTCCTTGCTCTTGATAGTGAGTGTGGCCAGCTGCTTCAAGGTTCCCACTGTCTTGAATTCCCTGCATTGATGGGTAGTAAACTGGAATTGTCAGCTGAAGAATATTCTTTCCCCCATAAGTTGCCTTTTATTTTTGGTTGTTTTTGTTTTGGAGACAGGATCTTACTCTATACTCTATAGCCCTGGATGGCCAGGAACTATGTAGACCAAGCTGGTCTCCAACTCAGAGATCCATCTGCCTCTGCCTCTCAAGTACTGGGATTAAAGGTGTGTGCCACTATGTCTGGCCCTAGGATGATTTTTGTCACAAAAATGAAACTGGGACATGTGTTTGTTGTTGTTTGCTTGTTTTTATTTTTATTTTTTATCTGGTGAGTTTTATTAGGACTCAGTACAGGAATGTGGGTAAAGGGTGTTTTGCAGGAACATGGCTACAGCACTGGAGAACACCCCGCTGCCCCTACCCCAGTAAGCATTAGCTGCCTGTAGAACTTCCTGCCAAACCCTTTATTGGGTTGCATCTAGTTTTGCCTCTTAGCCCTTATTTTGTCTTTTATCATTGCATTTGATCAGCAAGATGAGAATTTACCACCGTGAGTTCCCTGCTTTCCAGGGAAATTGCCTCATGACAGGGCCTTTTCTTCCTTTGCTCAGAGCAGTCTGCTACCTTTGGAAGCAGCTACAGAGCAACAGTGTTCCTAGCATTTCAGGCTTGCAGAATGCCCTGTGTAGGGTGTATCTGGCATGAGATTCTTCACCACTGGTCGGGATCTGGCCTCTGAGCTTTGGTAGCTTGGAAAATTCAGTGTTTTTCTCAGCTAGCCTGTATAATGATCAGACCCTTGGGGGACAGGTTCTTGTTAACGTCATTCCCAAGGGACTCGTGTAAACTAAAAAGCCAGATGGCTAATGCCGAGTGGCGACTAGAGCTGAAAAGGGGCATAGATGGGGCGTTCTAGAGGCAGAGCCATAGAGGGAGTCCAGTGAGGCTGTGCCACAGTGCATTGGCTGCATCTTGGTATGTACATCTCTGCAGACCCACTGAAGGGACGGGAATGCTGGTGAGCCGTTGTTATCAGCCTTAGGACAGACTCATGGCTCAGCTATTTAGGGTCTCCTTTTTACTGTCCTGTTTTATCTTGTTTTTGTTTTAAAAACTTTAAACTTTTCATTTTGAAAACATTTCAGGTCTCCAAAGATATAGCAGAAATAGTAAGGAGAATTCTCCTTTTATTTTCCACCCAGATTTCCTAAATGTTAACTTCTTATATAACACATACAGTTAACTAAAATCAGAAAATTAGCCTCGATGTAATGCTATTGTCTGTAAACCTTATTGAAATTTTGGTAGTCATTGCACTATTAATGTTGGGTACTTTTGCTAGTCTAAGATTGAATTAATTATTGAATTAATAATTAGTTAATACTCTTTATTATTATGTTAGTAATAATTGTTAGTTGTCCTCTTAGGCTCCTGTCATATGGAATAAGACCTCTGTTGTTCCTTTCACCTTGACCCTTCTGGAGTACTAGCTAATTACTTTGTGGAATGTCAGCGTGAGGTTTTCAGTAGTGACTTCATAGACAGAATGAAGGTGATGTCTTTATAGAAGGAGTGATGGGGTCTCACTTGTATAGTCCAGGCTGGACTAGAACTTTAGCTCTTTATGCCTCAGCTGGGGATTACAGGTGTGTGGGTGTGTGTGTGTGCGCATGCACACGTGCACGCACAAGACAATACCTGGCTCGGGGATGGCTCCAAAGTGATGTCTTTTTTTTTGGTTTTTGAGACAGGGTTTCTCTGTGGCTTTGAAGCCTGTCCTGGAACTAGCTCTTGTAGACCAGGCTGGCCTCAAACTCATAGAGATCCGCCTGCCTCTGCCTCCCAAGTGATGTCTCTTTTTAACAGACCATCCTCTGATTTACTGTACTTGACTTCCTCTGCCTTCCTTAGGGTACGGTACAATTGCTTAAAGAGATATTGTTGGCCTCTTAGACTGTGCCTGGGAGCACAGAGCTTAGGAATATGGAAGTGGGCATTGCTGCCATTTTAAGTGGTTCTGGTGCGTGCATGCTTATAAATGTGTGCAGAGGGTCGAGATTACAATAGTAGTAATAAAGCTGTTATCAGAGTTGTCTAGGATGTTAATTTTCTAAATACTCTTAAAAATGGAAAGAGCAATAGAAAACTTCTACATTGCAGGCAAACCCCAGAGAAACCCTGGATCCCTATTAGCAAACTGAATGGCTTTACCCATCCTATTGCCTCACTGTTGAGACCGATCCTGTCCTGTGGAGAGGTCTAGGAGTTCCTTGGCTTTGAACTGATTATTTAGAGTAGGTATTTCCTCCATTATCTGCTCACCCATGTGTTATAAATAAAAATTTAACCTAGCATAACCTCTCTGTTTCTTAGATTAAGAAAACAAAACTAGATGCCATTTTTTTCTTTTTAAAGTTCACCCGAAGTTTTCTGTGCCCCTCCCCCGACCTATTTCTAGATCTCATGTTTATTGCTTTCTTAAACCTGTGGTCTTGTTTTCTTTCTTCTTATTCTTTTTTGGAATTCACCTCATTAATATAGTACGAAAAGAAATCTGCAAAACTTTAGCACAAGTAGAGGGGCAGCCAGAGGTTGCCAGAATTCAGCTTTGAGAACCCTTAGGTGGCGGCTTCTTGGAGAAAGCTTTCTTCTTGTCCCTGCTGCTGTTTTGAAAGAACTTGTTTCCTTTCCCACCTCTAAGCTGTCATTTTTCTGGTTCTCTTTTTTTTTTTTTGGAAGCTCTGGTAGGTAAAGCTTTGAGAACAATTTAGAAAAAATGCAATTACTCCTCACCATGTGATATGTGATCTAAGATAAACTCATTTGGCTACAAATTGGCAGTCACTGAGTTAGTGGAACAATGCCCTGTGCATCTGGGCTCACTATGAGGGGAAGGAAGCCCTTCAAGGTGGCCATTGAATTGAGGGCTGTGAAAAGCCTTTATCTGATTACCTGGCTTTGACTGGTTCTCCCTTTCAGCTTCCTGTGGCCACTGTACGTGGAATTCTCTTCTCCTCATTGGTTGTTCTTAGTTCCCTTCTGTACCAGACTTTGGCCAGGTCCTGAGTTTGTGTCCTATACCAGATAGAATAGTTTTGATTTTGTATGATAGAAAAATCAGCTATACTAGATTTAAAACAACAAGGGGTACTGTTGGCTAGCCTAAAGAGGGGAGACGTGGTGCCTGGTGAGATGGTTCAGTGCATAAGCGTGCTCAGTGCCCAGCCTATGATCTGAGTTCCACCCTCGGAAACCACACAGGCTCCCCAAAGTTGACCTCTGACCTTAACATATTCACTGTAGCACATGCGTACCTTTTGAACAAGCATCCCCCCTCAAATAAATAAAAAGTGTTAATTATTCTCATTTTTGCATTTGTGTGTATGCATGTTTGCATGTATGTGGACACATGTGTTGGTGGTGTGCACCTGGGTGTGCATGCATATATGGGCCCAAGGTTATGTCATGACTCATCTTTGATAGTTCTTATTACTTATTACCTTATTACTTGAGGCAGGCTCTCTCAATCAAACACTGAGCTTGCGGATGTGGCGAGGCCAGGATCCACTCTTCTGAGGCAGGAATTACAGTTGTGCATTGTTGACCGCTCTCGTCAGCAGTGTGAACCTGGGAGAGCCGGGCCTAAAACCGAGGTTGACTGAAGTTTCATGCAATAGCCAGCTTTGTTTAAACCACCAGAAATTTATACTTTGAGGGTTAAGAAGAATCATACAAGTAAGGTGTTCAGTCACAAGAACAAGCCACACATGGCAAAAGCATATTTTTCCATAGAGGCACATGAATAACAACAGCCGGAGCAAACACTCCCCCGCTACACCTGGGAGGAACACGGAAACATATTACATTTTTTTATGTTTTTGAGGAAACCGAGGTCATAATACTCTTGTCTTGTTTTCTTGGAGTTTTTTTTTCACAGCACTCAGACAGAATTCCCCTTGCATGACTCCATGCTTGAACTGTGTTCCGACACACACCATGCCCACTCTGTATTCATGTGAATTCCAGGGGGTCCTCATGCTTGTCCAGTGGGCACCTTCATCACTGAGACATATCCCCGGTTCCCACTCTAGTTTTCAAAAAAAAAAAAAAATCAAAAGAACAGTCAAGGATTTGGGTTTAGGCTTGAGCAGGCCCTGCTTTGATTTCTTGGCTACTCAGCCCAGGAGGAGATGTTTCCCCAAGGCACTAAGTCATCTGAGTAGGGTGGTGGCTCAGAGCTGCAGTCTCACAGTCCAGGAGGCAGAGGCAGGAGAAGGGAATCCGAGGTCGGCCTGTAGTGTGTAGAGAGACTGTCTCAAAGCAATAATAAAAAAGCAAAGCTGGCCCAGATCATCACTCATACAATGAAAAAGAATTACTAGCAAAAAAATAAGAAAGAAAAAGGAAAAACAAGAAGGGCTGACACAGAACACTACCCCCACTGTCTGTGATTTTAGTTTTCGTTGTTTCAGCTACCTATGGTCAACCATGGCCTGAGCTATTAAATGGAAAATCCTAGAAAAAGAAATTTCATAAGCTTTAAGTTATGTGCTGCTGACATGAGTGGGAAATGAAACTTTGTACAGCCCATTCGGACCTCCTGGCCTTGGAATCACCCCTGTCTAGCATGTGTCTACCCTGTGTACACTGCCCCTTGCCATGGGTCACCTTTGTCTAGCATGTGTGTACCCTGTATATACTGCCCTCTTGTCATGGGTCACTCCTGCCCAACATGTGTTTATCTTGTGTACACTGCCCTCTTGCCGTGAGTCACCCCTGCCCAACATGTGTGTATCCTGTGTACACTGCCCTCTTGCCATGAGTCACCCCTGTCTAGCATGTGTGTACCCTGTATACACTGCCCTCTTGCCGTGAGTCACCCCTTTCTAGCGTGTGTGTACCCTGTATACACTGCCCTCTTGCTGTGAGTCACCCCTGTCTAGCATGTGTGTACCCTGTATACACTGCCCTCTTGCTGTGAGTCACCCCTGTCTAGCATGTGTGTACCCTGTATACACTGCGCTCTTGCTGTGAGTCACCCCTGTCTAGCATGTGTGTACCCTGTATACACTGCCCTCTTGCTGTGAGTCACCCCTGTCTAGCATGTGTGTACCCTGTATACACTGCCCTCTTGCCATGGGTCACCCTGCCCAGCATTTCTACCCTGTATATACTACTTGCTTGCCGAAAGTCAGCTCTATCTAGCATGCCCATACTGTACGTGCTACCCACTGGCTATGAGTCATCCCTCTGCTAGTCCACATTACACATGCTACCCACTCCTTAGTCACTAAGCAGTCTTCTTGGTTACCACATTGATGGTTGCTATGGCAGAGCTTGTGTTCAGGTAGTCCTTATTTTACTTAATAATCATCCCAACAATGTAGGAGGAATGACGTGCCAATAAAACACACACGAAGTGCTTGCTTTAGGTTAAAAAGGGGAAACTGTATTCTAATTATGCATGTATAAGAAGCAATTTAGTATAAAGAGTTATTAATAGGAATCATTACTATACCCGTTGTTTCAAACATCTACTAAAGATCTTGGAATATGTCCCCTGTGAATAGGGGGACATTGTTGTATAAGCCCAGTATTTACAACTACTAAATTTAACAGATGTGAAATTATTCTGTCACACCCCTGTAAATGCTTCTGAACCTTACCTTGTTCTGGGCTGTTGGGAAACACTGCATCTCCTGGCAGCTTTTATTCCTTGTGATTCTCCTCAGTGCGATAAATTGCTTCTAGTAATATCCAGAATGTTGTATAGCTCCGTTCCCATCTGGGGAGTTTTCCCAGTTATTCCAAGTGTCTCATCGTCTACCAGCTTGATCATCTCAAAGCTGTCTGCAGAGATCAAAAGGAATGTCATTGTCTGGTTAGAGTGTCGCTGTGCCCTTGAACTTCCACTAGGAGGTAAGTAGGAGTAAGTAGAGGGGATGGGTGGCGAGGCCGCCTGGAGTAAACCTGGTAACTTCTGTAGGATGCTTGTGTTCCTGCCTTTTGTTTTTGCTTTGGCTCTGACTTCTCTATACTGGTGAAGTGGCTACTAGGCAAGGTGGCTACATAACATTAAGTTGAAAAGACCGAACCAAGATTAGAAAGTTCTAACTTTCATCACCATTCTGGGCCTCCAGGGAGAGTAGAGAGGGGTAGAATGGTTTAATCAGCCATGCCTCCATGTTGGAACGTCCATAAAAGACCCCTGAGAATGGGGTTGGGACAGCTTCTGGGAAGGCCACAGAGCTCTGAGGGTACCCTCTGCCTTCCCCATTTGTCCGCCCTAAATTGCAGTCTTTATGATACAAGGACAAGTGTGTTTTCCTGAGTCCTTTGTCCTGTTGTAGTGAATTATGGAGCCTGGTTTGTCTTCCATTCAGAAGTGTCAATAACTAGGGAGGGACTGGAGCCTCAGTGGGTACCCATGTGTGGTCTCAACCCTTCAGCCCATGGCATCTGGTTTCCAGGTAGTTGGTTTCAGAGCGGTATCGGGTGGGCCATGTCTAGTTAAGTTGTAGACTAGCTCTTAGGTCAGCATAGCTCTTAGGACATCTTTGCACCCTAATGTTTAGTGGGAAACGGGCAAGTTGTTTGCCCCACATTATACAGCTACAAAGGCAAGGGGAGGAGGATATTTACATTCTGAGTCGTAGACTATGTGAGTGTTCTGTAGACACTTAAATAATCGAGGAAAAAATAAAGGTGGAATAGGGAAGTGGTTTGTTACAACCATGGTGAAATGTTCTGTTAATGGGGCTCAAGAGAAAGTGAGCTCTTAAAATCCTGTGTAAAATAAAAGTTTAAAGAGGAAAGTAAAAACCCAGAGCCATTCCCAGAAGGTGGACATTCTGTTTGCTTTGATATGTAGGCAAGTACCTGCCTTTGGAGACATCTGTGAGATAAGAGACCATTTGGTGATGTTCTTGGGTTTAGAGGAATCAGCTTCTAAAAGTACAGCCTTCAGCTGGTTCTTCAAACATGGGAATTTTGTTGATAGATGTGTTAAAGCTAGTGTCTTGTCATCTTTAAAATTCTGAGAATAAAACAGCACCCCCCCCCTTTTTTTGGTTTTTCGAGACAGGGTTTCTCTCTAGCTTTTGGAGCCTGTCCTGGAACTAGCTCTTGTAGACCAGGCTGGCCTCGAACTCACAGAGATCCGCCTGCCTCTGCCTCCTGAGTGCTGGGATTAAAGGTGTGCGCCACCACTGCCCGGCCATTTTAGTTCCTTCTTTTAAGGGGGAATGAAACCATTCCACCTTCTTGGGCAATCTGAACTCTGTAGGGCTTTCTTTTGTTTTGAGTTTTTTATAACTTATTCCAGAAAGTATCTATAGACACTTGGGTTTGTGCTGTCTGGTAGGAAGAGAAACAGCGATGGTTTCTTAATTAGACGAAAGGCGAGTTGAGAGAGTGACGATCTCCTCTCTGTGAAAGGAGGCTTGCGTCCTACGTCAGTTTCTTAGGAATTTGTGGTCCTGATGGTAATCCTTAGGCAACCCCACATAGCTCCTGAATACAAAAGCAGAGATGGCCGTGCACACTGCTCACAGCCTACCCCACAAGATGAAGGACTAACTTTCCTTCACCACAGATCTCCTTCCTCCCACATTCCCACTTGGAAACACTAGCGAGTGTTTATGCCTGCTGTCTGCTTAGTACAGAGTGATGGAAGTGTGGTATCTGAAGTTTGGGAGAGTACTGCTCCTCTCAGATTTCCAGGCTAGAAAATTTTCCATTAAAGTGGAAGCATGCTTTTCTTGAACTCCCACATCCAAAGTATGCAAGGGCTCTGGAAAATCCTCACCTCCCAACACTGTTGCCTCAGGTTGAACTTCATACAAGGGAACTCTGGAGATGTGGTCAAACCATAGTCAGCGCTCTGGCAATTACTGATCTTTTCTTAAGAAAATCATTTCTTTGTCCACATAGCTAAAAACCAGGTCAGTGGCTTTACTCCTCTTGCCTTCTGGCTTCAGGTACTCGGTCAGCACTGTGTCCCCGGCCTTCTCTCTTTGGCCTCTCCCATTGGCTTAGCTCAGGGGCCAATCAGACAGGTAATTGTGGTCCAAACTGAGTCCTTCCCACCTGCTGCTGAGATTGTCATGCAGTCTGAGTGTTGCTCAGGTGTGGGGCAGTTCCCAGATCCCTCAGTGGATATTCAGTCTTTCCTGGCCATGCCCTTGTCACGCACAATCTTTTGCCTATCGGCGTTGCTGTCAATTTTAAACATGCTAGAGGCGTCTGTCCTTAGCAGCGTGTGAGCGATCCTTTATGCTCTTACACTTGTGGGCCCAAATTATCATTTTTAAAGTCTAGCTTAGGTCCCTCCTCATCCAGAAAATTCTTTGAGGACCTTCTCAGATAGTTCTCATCTCTTGTACCAGAATTGTCATCCTTCTTGATTTGTGCCTTATTTACCTTGGGACAGGCACCTGGCTCTTAGAAGTGGTCAGTGGGTAGTCACTGAATTAAATCAACACTTAAGTGGAACTTAGGGTTTATTCTTTAGGGGAGTGTCTGTGTCTGTGTGTGGAGCCAGGGCCAGAGCTCAAGATGCTTCCTTGGTGCCACACAGGGTGAGAACACCAAGGGCTCAGCAGTATATCCAGACTGGGAAAAAGCCTGCAGGGCCGTTGACCCCGATTCTAGTGAATACATTGTTAGAAGGAAAAGGAGAGTTAGGGAAACATGGTTCATAAATCCCGGGGAAATAAAAGCACAGTAAGAGACGAAGAAGCGTCAGCACTGATCAGAAGTTATCACTCATTTTTGCAGGTGTGACAGTATCAGGGTCTTGATGCTGCAGAGGATCCCACTGAAACAGTTAGGAGCCTGCCTGTGTGCTCAAGGCCTGGTCTCCCCGTCGTGGTACTGGGTAGGGGTGCATGGTTTAAGAAATGAGCCTAGTGTGGACATGTCTTTAGGTCATGGGGGATTAGGACCCAGTGTTCTTCTTGCTGTGCTATTTTGGTTCTTGGCCACAAGGTGAGCAGTTTTACCTGCCATGTGCTTCTGATGCAGAGTGCTGCCAGAAACAGGTCTGGTAATGAGGCCACGGTGCCTCCTCAGCTGGAATCTCCGAAATTGTCAGTCAAAATAAACATTTTATTTTTCTCTCTCCTTCTCTTCCTCCTTTTCATTCATTCATTCTCTCATTTATTTGTTTAAGGCATAGCTTTCGTATGTAGTTCTGGCCTCCCTAAGAGTTTCAATTTAGCAGAGGCTCCCGTTGATCTCCTAAGCCTGTTCCCGCCTCCTGAGTGCTGGTGAGTGTATGCAGGTGGTTTAAATAGATTTTGCCTCCAGTTGATAATTGTTAAGTTGGATAATGTGTCTTTGAGTATGTGTGTGTCTACTATTTTTGCCCATTTAGAGGGCTTCTTTTTTAAATGAATGGATGTATTAAAACTTTTTATTCTTATTTTATGTGCATTGGTGTTTTGCTTGCATGTGTGTCTATGATAGCATCAGATCCCCTGGAACTGGAGTTACATATAGTTGTGAGCTGCCATGTGGGTGCTGGGTATTGAACTGGGGACTCTGGAAAAGCAGCCAGTGCTCTTAGCCACAGAGCCATCTCCTAATCACAATCAAGTGGGGATGTCCGTAAAGGTCTTGATGTCACTCAAGATGTGTGTTGTCAGGTTCTAATTCTGAGCCTGTTGCCCCGTGACCAGGAGAGCAGAGCCTTCAGTGATCCAGACTGTCAGTTTGAGCTGACAGAATTTCAAGCA
Source organism: Ondatra zibethicus (assembly GCA_004026605.1). Taxonomy (NCBI): domain Eukaryota; kingdom Metazoa; phylum Chordata; class Mammalia; order Rodentia; family Cricetidae; genus Ondatra; species Ondatra zibethicus. The sequence goes on from PVIU01000235.1 coordinate 146,581, forward strand.
AAGCAAAGAAACATTCCATTGCAGTTTGGCTGGGTCATCTTAACCCTTAGTTGATGCTTCTCATGCATTAAGTGACAGAATTCGGGTCTAGGAGGGCAATTTCAAGCCCCTAAGCACAGGTGCGCCACTGGACAACCCCCTTTGTGTAGTAACAGCTGCATTGGCTCTATGAGTCTTGTTAGTAGCTTGGGTTTTCAGGTCTTGCAATACTTATTGACGGTTCAGTGCAACTATCACCTGTAATTTCTTCCCTCAATCTCCTCTGTCCCTCAGTCCCATCTTCCCTTCTTACTCCCCTTCCTCCAGGATAGGGCCGTAATGGAAATTGCTGTCCTCTGATGAAAGAAGAGGACCAGGGCAACAGAGAAGCCTGTTTGGCAGCAGAACGTAGCCATCTGCCCCACCCTTCTTTTGAGTGCTCGCACTCTTCTGAGTCGCCTGCCGGAGGGCTTGTCTGGCCAGGGCACTGTGGGTGGAGCTCTGCCTGGAACCCTGGTCTCCAGGCACTTTCTGCTGCCATATCCAGCCTCTGGAGTCTTACTTTGGCATCCTTCTTGCTGGCTTGAGTGTGCTCCATGGAGAGACATGCTCTGGTTTATCAGCCATGGGCAGAGTCAACCCTCCATTAAGGAAAGCCTGCGATGCGCTTGCAGGCAGAGGAAATGGGAGCATGCTTGGTGTTCCTCAGCACTCTGACTAATCCCTTAACCAGCAGCTGCTGTCATTTCCTCTCCAAGGCCTGGTGAGCTTCTTGGCCAGGCTGGCAGCACCTGTGAGGCCCTCCCTGCCATTCTTCATAGCAGCCTGTCACCCTGCCATTGTATCCCTGCACTGAGTCACCTGCCGGCCTTGGCTTTCACCCTTGGAGCTTCCTGGTAGCATTTCCCTACCCGGAGCAGCATCCTGTGGTTGCTTTTACCACGGTCCACACTTAAGCCAATTGCTTTCCCCTTTAATGTGCAGTCTTGATTCCATTTTCTTTGCTTGCTTCTGTTTATTTTCTATTCATTAAGCTGGAAATCAGTTTACAGGCTTCTCTTATTTATTCCAGACTTGGAGCTCCAGTTGAAGAATCTCTACATCCCCCTTGCTTCTTTTGTGACTCAGAGGCATTTTACAGCTCAGGAGAATTCCTAATAAGGGGATGTCCTCTCTCTCCCCGACTTGATAGGTTAAGTTGTGATTATTAGACCCAGGTGGGATGTGTGAACGGGTACACTGAATCCTAGGTTTTTACTTCCATTCCTAAGCGCTGGGAAAGTTATTTTTATCTTCTCCCACTTCAGTTTTTTTGAATTAAAAAAAAATGTAAATCTTAGTATCGGTTTCTTGGGGGCTGTGAAATGATGTGTTTTTGACACCAATTTAGTTTAGTAAAGCTTAGTTACTATTACTTACACTGTGTATATTGTGATCATCGAACTTCATAGTAAGGAAGCATTTTCAATGTAGATTATTTTTACCTGAACATTTTTGTGAATTCTCAATTCCTCACCCTTTCTTGTTTTCATTTATGGGAGTGTGGAGGAGGCTGGGGTGGGTGGCGATGATCTAAGGCCCACATCTGTCTTGTACATATTCACTGTTAAGGCCTGGTGGCTTGGAGACTGGCCCTAAGATTCCATCTTGGAGAAGAGCAAGGAAGGGGAGTGGCAGGCAGGCTCCCTCCTGTTTCTTTAAACTCTGTCACTGCCTCGGCACCGAGAGGGGGCGGCCTGGGAGGTGTGCACTAATTCCTCCACTCACCTCCCTTGTCTATGCCCAGGGCTCTTGACCCTTCGTCACGGACCAGGGCAGACCCACCTGTATATATAGTAACTATGGGAGGAAGTGGCTGTGGGAGGGGACAACTGTGGGGAGAAGGGAAGACACACAAAGGACCTGGCACACCATGGATGCCCAGTCTTGGTCCTTTCTTGCACAGCATACAGTTCTGGGTTATGTCGTGGGAAGCTGATGCGAAAGGAATTTCAGACGGCAGCAAACAGGTTGTAAAAGGCATCTTTGTGGACGGTAGGTACCCTTTAGACCTCTTTCTCCTCTCTCCTGTGAAAGCTTATCTTGCTTCTGTGTAGTTTTTTTTTCCCTTTAAATCTCCATTTGGTCGTTAGAGTGACATTGCTTTATGAAAATACATGTTCTGGACTCCAGACCAGACAGCTGTCTGTACATGTACCACTGGGAGAAGCTTCCGCTTCCCAGACGTGCCGATGCCACTGTAGCTCAGAGCTGCTGCCTTCAACAAGCCGCAGTGACTGCTTAGTGATCCTGTGGACGGAACTTCAATGTGGGTCTCTGTGGTGGTGGCTTGAATGAGAATGACCTCCATAGGCTCGTATGTTTCAATGCTTGGTCCCTGTTGGAACTGTTTTAGGAGGATTAGGAGGTGTGGCCCCGTGTGTCACAGGGGGCAGGCCTTTGAGATTTTATCTGTTTATGGGATGATGTCTCCATTTCTGTGTTGAGTTGTTTTGAAGCATTCTTAGTCACAACTCTCAGAATAGTTTATTAGGCCAGAGTTTATGAATGTTATTTTGTGAATGCCACCTTTCTGTGTGCTTGCGTACCAATGCCATACCTGTCTCCGCAAGGTTTGTTCAGGCATATTGTCTGGTGGACTGTCATGCTCTTTTTTCTATTTCAGCTTAGAAGACTAGGTAGAAATTGAACAAAACTGTCCCACTTTAAAAAATACCATTTGTATCAGAGTTGCCCATCAAGCAGCCTTTAGACTATGTCCTAGTTAGGGTTTCTATTGCTGTGAAGAGACGTCATGGCCATGGCAACTCTTAGAAAGGAAAACCATTTATTTAATTGGGGCTCGCTTGCCGTTCAGAGGCATGGTCCATTATTATCATGGTGGGGCATGGCAGTGTGCAGGCAGACGTGGTGCTGGAGGGTTAGCTAAAAGTTCTTTGTCTTGTGCAGGCAGCTGGAGTGAACTGTCTCACAGGGCATGGTTTGAGCTTATATGATAGTTCAAAGCCTGCCTCCACAGTGATGAACTTCCTCCAACGAGACCATGCCTCCCATTAGGAGCCATTTTCTTTCAAACCACCACAGACTGGCTTTCCTTGTTTGCTCACCCACCCTGAACCAGGGTTTGAGAGTTGCTGAACTAAGTTACCTGATGGAACCAGTGTTCTTATAAACTAATAGAATATTCTGTTTTTCTCTTTGGAACAGAAAGTAATTGCTTTCTCTTGCTCCTGAGGTAGCTATGATTAAAACCAAAAAATTTCCAAATCAAATCTTAACCTTAGGTTTAGAATTTGAGAAACTTTCATTAAAATTTATTTAAATATAAGTTGGTTTTATACATGAGGGTTATTTTCGATTTATTATTGCCAAAATGTCAAATTATACTTGATTAGTGGTTTTTTTTTGGTTAGTGTATGAGTGTGAGTATGTGTGACTGGGCACACTATTATGGCACACTTGTGGACATCAGAGGATGCCTTTGTGGAGTTGGTTCTCACCTTCTTATATGTGGATTACAGGGTTTGGGCTCAGGTCACCAAGGGAAAATGTCTTTACCCCCGGAGCCATCTAATTTGTAATAGTCCTCCTTACCCCCAGTTTATGTGCATGTGTGCACATGTGGTGACCAAAGGAAACCTTGGGTGTTATCCTGAGGTATCCTGTCTGCCTCCGTTGAAACAGGATCTTTCATTGGTGTGGGGCTCACCAATTAGGTTAGGCTGGCTGGCCAGAGATCTGTCTATGTCTGCCTTCCCTATACTGGGATCACTCATGGAAACTACTGTGCCCACTAGTTTTACATGGGTTCTGGGTATCAAACTCGGGTCTTCATGCTTGCAAAGTATACCTGACCCTTGATTAATTTTTAAAAAATAAATCTTAGCCAAGACAAAAACCATTCATTGTAAATCCTAGTCAGCATTAGCTTGGGTGGCAGGGTACCTGCCATTGGACAGCCAAGTGCCCCTCTGTCTGCAGCAAGGGAGGCATGCGAGTGCTGTAACCTTTTTCTCTGTGGTTAGGCTGACCAGCAAGAAGAGAAGCATAAGGTATGGACGTAAGGGCAAGTATGTTGCAAAAAGTTGCATCTTGGCAGCAGGCCTTTAAAATGAACCCTTTGAAGGCTGAAGGGACTACAGTCTGTAAAGAATAAGAAGTTAAGAATTAAAAAATGGTTACAAGCTCCTTGTAACTCATTGAGAAAAAAACAATGCTCCGTTCCTCTCCAGTCCCGGTTATTGAACCCCGTCAGGAAATGGGCTTCCTTCGGCCCAGGACTACTGTTTGTTTGACACGTATCTGTTGTGCTGTTGCCAGGTATGTTTGTCTTAATTAGTATAGTCAAAGTGGGTGTGTGTGTCAGGAGCAGGGCTAAGCTGTCTTTTCAGTCATCTTTTATATTAGAAACAGCTTCTGTTGGAGGAAAGAGAGGACAGGCTGCCTCCAAATGCTGATATATGATTCATGGAGCTGGAGAATTGGGGTGCAAGAGGATGGAGCTCAGCAGACGTTGCTTGCTTGTGCCTTTCTGTTTTGCTTCTTTGTTCGTTTATGGAGAGTATGGCGAATGTATCATAGGTGGCCAACTCTATAAAGATCAATGTTCCTTAAGCCTCAGTAATTCATGTATCTCTTTAAAGGGAAAAAAAAAATCTCATAGATCCTCAGTAATAAATAATTTTGTTATGATGTACCTTAAATATTCCCGAACATAAAACTAAGTATATAAACTTCATGCTTCTAGCTCATCTATAACTATAAACCAATGAAAAATTTATAGAGTAAATTCAAACAAGAGTGCAAACCAATAAAATTCAAATTAACTTTAATTTATCATGACAGATAATTTTGTGTGACTAAAATTAAACCTCTCCTTGAAAACATGATTGTGTTTCTGACAGCTGAGGTGCCAGACCTGAGCTCCTGGGAAGCTCAGCCACCTTCTGCCCTCTGTAATCCAAGCTTCCTTCGTGTCAGGCACCTTCGCCGAGCAGGGTTTGTGATTTAGACTGTAGTTCTGCCTCTATTTTTATTTGGCCTCGATAAAAAAAATCATCATAGGTAATTTTAATAAGATCAGAACATATATACAAACCCATTTTTGACCAAGTAAGTTTGAGGTTGATGTTTGAGGTTGATTCTTGGTACTGCAAACAACGACAACACCTTAAAGAAATTACTGTTGTTTTTTTGTGCTGTCAGAATTGTTATTCAAAAACAGAGTAGGGGGTGGGGTATAAACTTTTTGAAAAACAGTCAACCCAATTTTGATTATCACTTGTCTTTACTAAGAAAGTTCTTAAAGGGCTGTGTCTTAGTTAGGGTTCTATTTCTGTGAAGAGGCACTATGACCAGGGCAACTCTTATAAGGGAAAACATTTAATTGGGGCTGGCTTACAGTTTCAGAGGTTCAGTCCATTAACATCATTGCAGGACATGGCAGTGTGCAGGCAGACACGGTGTTGGAGAAGGAGCTGAGAGTTCTACATCTTGATCCACAGGCAGCAGAAGGAAACTGTATGCTACACTGGGCATAGCTTGAGCATAGTGAGACCTCGAAGCCCAGCTCTACAGTGGCACACTTCCTCTAACAAGGCCACACCTCTTCCATCAAGCCCGCACCTCCTATAATGACACTCTCTATGGACCAAGCTATTCCAGCACTATGGGGAGCCATCCCTATTCAAACCACCTCAGGCTGTGTTTCAGGGAGAAGGCAGAGAAGGGCTGAACTGCAGAAAGGAATGGTGAGCAAGAAACCGCTAAATCCTTTTTAGAAAAATTCAAGTTGAAAAACTTACTTCCTTAGTCACATTTGTGACAATTTCAGGGTCTAGGTAGCCAGTGGTTGCTGTAACGAGCAGCACGGATATGGTACATTTTCATCCTCAGAGTGTTCCGCCAGACAGCGCTGTCATAGGGCAGTGGAGAGACACATGCACCGAGATGGTCTTTTACATGCACTGACTATAGGAAGACAGTTTTTCTGAGGCCACCGTGATAGATTAAAGAAAAGTAGCACTATTTTTAAAAAGTCAGTTTTTCAGTGTTGTGTTAAAAACGTGAGAAATATGTCTGTGGGAACAGCTGTAACACAGGTCAGAGGTTGAGGGTCCCCGAAGTGTGAGGGTCCCAGCAGCCTCTGAAGTTAGGTGTCCTTGTCAGGATGTACAGATGTCAAGGAGGTCCAGCTAGGGATGTTGCGTTTGGACATCTTGGTGAAGGATGAATGAATGTGTGTGTGCTGATGGGAGGGCAGAACTCATCAGAGCACGGTTGGCCGCTGAAGTCACTGGGAAGGTTGGCATGAAGTGCGAGGAGGGATGGATCTCAGTGACTCTCCTTGTTGGTATGAAAAAACACCCAGTGAAAATAACTCAAGGGGAGAAGGGCTTCATTTTGCCTCTCAGTTTGCTGGTACGGTCTGTCTTGCTGGAGAAGTTATGGTGGCCGGAGAGGCGGCTTACCAAATTGTACCTACGAGCTTATTCTGGCTCACAGTTCCAGAGTACAGTCCATCATGGCGGGGAGGTTCAAAGCCGAGGGGCCTGTCCGTTAAACACATCCGTCGGGAAGCAGAATGGCGAACGGATGTTGCTACTCAGCTCTCTTCTCCATATATTCAGTCCAGATCCCAACCAAGGAACAGCTACTTATACTGAGCGCATCTTTGCACCTCAGTGATTATAGTCAGTATAATTCCCTACTAGCACACGCAGAGGCCTGTCTCCCAAACGATTCTGATGCCACGGCTAACCCTCGCATCACAACAGCCCGTGGAATGATGCTGCCTACAGTTAAGGTGGGTCTCCCCACTTCAGTCAATCTAACTTAGGTCATCCCCCACAGGAGTGGCTAGAGGCTAACCTAAGCTAAACAAATCCTCCTAGGCACGCCCAGAGGCTGGCCTTCTAGGTTATTCTCGATCTTCTTGGGGTGACAGTCAGTACTAAACCACACAGGGTAGAATGAACTGCTTGAAAATTTCCTATTCTAGTGGCCGGGTGGGAAGGAACCCATGCAGAACACGTGGAGAGGTAGCGGAGGGCCAGAAGGAAGACAGGCAGCATGGGCACAGGGTGGGGTGGGCAGGTGCTGCAGAGATGGAGAAGGTAAGACAATTGAATCTTGGAAATAAACACCAGCCTGTGCTCTTTGTGGGGGAAGCACTGAAATCGCAAACCCCCAATAAGCCTTTATGCCGAGGTACCTGGGAGGGCTTCATGGAGGAATTACGTTCGGGCTGGGCTTTGAGGAACGATGCATGATTCGCTGGCATTCTAGTCTTCCTCTCCGCCTCCACCTCCGCGACCCAGCCACTCAGGGCGGGAGGTAGGCGCTCTACCACTGAGCCACATCTCTGTGCTTTAGTTGGAAGATAATGAAAAGAACTACAGAGTCAACTAAATACATTAGTGTGCTTTAGGTAGACTTCATTTTTTATAAAGGTAGGATCTGATTTAATGTAGAATTTTCTTTTTTTTCTTTTCTTTTTTTTTTTTTAACCATCTTACACTAGAATTGTTGGAAGTCAGCGGTGAGTAGTCATGTGGCATCGATAGCCTAGAGTAGAAAAGCTACCTTTAGCCCCCTCAGATTTCAGTCGGAGCAGCAAGAAAACATGGTGACTGCGAGAATGCTTGGAAACCCCAGGCCCTTGATTTAAAAGCCTTGTATCAGTCAAGTCATCTCACGACCTAAGCCTCAAATTTGCTTGTTCGAAAATAGGTATTGTAATGGTTCCTACTACAAGGTATATGTGGATAATGAATGAGAAGCCCTAGCCAAACATCTCCTGTTATTACCGTAAGAGCCTTTCAATACCTTTCCTCCCTCAGCAGCTAAAGGCTAAAGGCACTGAACCAGTGGCTCCCACAGTTGTATCAGCATTATTTGGTTATATGTGGTAAGTGAGGAATACCCATCCTAGACTCTGCCCTTGGTCTGCTGTGCTAGACTGGCTTTATGGTCTTGGGAATCCTGGCTCTGGACTTGAATAGCATCTTGGTCACTTTTTTCTCTCCCCACTTTTTTCAGTGTCAGGGATCAGTATTGAAATGCTAGGCCAGTGATCTTACGCTGGCTGCTTCCCTGTCCTTCATTTTGGTCGCTTTTAGTTGGATGTTTATTTTCTTCCTTACTGTGCCTGTTGACAACAGCTCTCAGTATGTTTTGGTGTGTGGGTCTGTGGCGTATTCGCCTTAAATATTAGCACGTAGGTGGGCATTCCATATCTTTCTCTTTCTCCTTCACTAGCTCTTTCCTTACAACTCATATTGAATTTTTGGACAACATGGATGGCTCTGCCTTGGGCAGCCTAGTCTCAGGACCCCCCCCTTTTAAATTAAGTAAAACATATTTTTAAAAATAGAAACTTTGCTAAGACAGCCATTTGGCATGTTAAAAATTGAACTTGAGTTTAGTTTCTAAAATAAATAATTCAATTTATATTTTTTTACTCTTAAAATAATATAGGCAGGAAATGCTTCTAAAATAACTGATATGCTCCTTGTTAAAACTAGGGCTGTTATTGGATGGATTCCAGCATGCTTTCTTTTTCCTTGGGGGTGAGGAGGGAATGTGGAGGAGTGTTGTACTCCATGCCAACAACAACAACACACACACACACAAACACACACACACACACATGTACACTGTATTCTCTCTAATTTGTCTTGCATATTGGCAGCTATTTGGTATGTTGTAAAATGTACCCTGAAACTGAAAACAAGAACTAAAGTGTGTACTTCAGTCAGACCAAGTGGAACATTTCTGTTAACACTTTTGTTTGTGGATTTTGCTTAATTAAAAAAAAACTAACAACAATAAAACAAACAAACAAGAAACCATGTTATGACTGAAGCATCATGCATGGGTCTATGTGTGATGGAATATTACTTTAAATGGGCAAAGATGTGTTACATTTGTTTATGCTGCACTTTTAAAGGCTATGTAAAGATGTGTTACTTTTGTTAATGCTGCACTTTTAAAGGCTATGTAAAGATGTGTTACTTTTGTTAATGCTGCATTTGTTTAATGATTTAAAGATGTGTTGCACTTGTTTAACAATATAAAGACGTAGTGCTTTGCCTGCCGAAGACACCTGATTGGTCTAATAAAAAGCCGAACGACCAATAGCTAGGCAGTAGAGGGATTGGCAGGACTGATGGACGGAGAGAATAAGTAGGAGAAGGCATATAGGCATGAAAATAAGGGGAAAGAAGAAAATAAGGGAGGAAGAAAGAGGGATGTCTAGGGTCAGCCACCCTGGCAATTGCCAGCCAGTCAGACATGGAGTAGAACATACAGAAAGAAAGGTAGAAAGGCCTGAGGCAAAAGGTAGATGAAGAGAAACATGTTAATTTAAGTTATAAGAGCTGGTGGGACAAGCATAAGATAAGGTTGAACATTCATATTTAATAAATCTCTGTGACAGGATTTGGGAACTGGTTGGTGGCCAAAAGAAGGCCTGGTACATCTATGTGTTTAGGATATGTATTTTACAGGGGATATAGATGACAAATGACTGCAAAATCGGCTGCATTAGATGGAAGCTATGTGCACTGTCAAATCCCTAGCACCTACAGTGGTACTTGGTGTATAGTGATTACTAAATTCATAAATTTCCAATAAGTAAACAACCCAAACTTAATGACCACATCTGTCACCTTTTCACTGGTGAATGTTGTCAGTGACTTGTAAGTCTGACAAGATCTGATGTTTGTCTGGTAGCTGATTCCAGACTGCCTGCAGCCACCATGGCTCCTGGATCTCCTCATAGATCACTGCCTTTTTACCTTGTAATTCATTTGTTCTTTCAATTTCATTCATGCACAGAGAGCATTCTGCTTACTTTCTCCCTACTGTCTCCAGTTTCCCACTCACCCACGTCAGTTCCTTTTTCCTCTAAACCTCTTTCCCACATTCATGTTTTTTTTTTTTTTTTTTTTTGGCTTTCATTTGTGACCTTCTGGGTTTCACCAGGGCCACCGGTGTGTCCATGGACTTGAGCATATACACTGGAATATGGTAGGCTCGCGAGCAGGTGCACACTGGAAACAGTGACTTCTCTCTCCTAGAATTTACCAGTAGCCAGTAGTTCAGCAGTGAGCGGCAGAGCCCCCAAGAGCCCCCTCCCCCACCTGTGACCAGGCCAGGCTTGTGCTGGCCCAGTGCAGGTAACTACAGTTTCTCTGGGTTTGTGAATGCAATGGCTGTGCCATGCCAAGACGGTAGCATTTTGTGTCTTTCTCCCTTTCTTCTGGCTTTTGCATTCTTTCCAACCCTGCTATGTTCCCCGAGCCTTCCTTAAAGGTGGTGGTACAGTGTCCTGTGTATAGCTGAGTGTTAAGCTGCCGCATATTCTCAGCACCTTGGGCAGCCAGAGTCTGTAGTCCCTTGCAAAGAGCTGCTGAGAAGAGCATCAGTCTGTAGTGTAAAGAGAAATATTTAGGTGCTATGTCAATTTAGCTTAATAGTGAGTTTGCTACCAGGGCCAATGACTTTCCTAGCCACAAGCTTTTGGCTAGCTTTACAGTACCAGGCATGGCTCCTCTTCTCTGGTGTGGGCCTCAAGATTAATCAGAGAGCAGTTAGTTACTGCATATCAGTTGTGCCTCTGTTGTACAAACAGGCTCATCTTTCCTGGAAGGTTGTATTCTCCTCAGAAGGAGCTGCATCTATGTCCTTAGCTGTGGCTGTCTCCACAGCCCCATCTCTGTCAGCACTGTAGCTGCTGCAGTTTGCTGGTTGGCATGGTGCTTTACAGATTCTACAATGCCTTCCTAATTGGTCCGAGTAATTGGTGCCTTCAAGAGCCTGGCTGGCTGGTAGCATCTTCCTGGTCTGAGGAACAATGCAACCAAGGATTAAGGAGGCCAAGTTAGTTCTCTCAGAAGGTCTTGGGTTCTATGTAGCAGAGCTCGAATTTACAAGCACTAACTCTGTTGCTTTCTGCATCCCTTCCCGAACAGCCTCTGAGCAGTAGTTAACAGCAGTTTCCCTCTGCTTTCTCTAGTCAAGACCCTCTTTATTTTAAACTAGGGCAGAGAGAGTTATTACATGAAGCGTCTTCCAAATAGCATGTCTTCATCACTGACCACATACCCTGCTGGGTGCCAGTGTGGAGCTTGCACAATAGTTTCCTGGGTTACCTGTGGTAGGAACCTGTGATAATACTTATGGTAATGGTGGGGACTTAAACTAGTCCTTCTTTCAAACAGCTTTTATTCTTTCCCATATATTGAAAATGTAAATTATCAATACCAATAACCTAAATTGTTCTATTTATTTAGTGTGTGTGTGTCTGTGTTGTATGTACACATTTCTCTTTATGTATGCAGAGGCCAGAGAAAGAGATTGGGTACCCTGATGTATCGTTCTCTAGCTGAACCTGGAGCTAGATTGGTGGCGTCCTCCTGTCTTTGTCCCTCACAGCACTGTGACTGTAGATGAGCATGGCCACAAATAGCCTTTCTGCAGACTCTGGGGATTTGAATTCAGCTCATCAGACTTGCTCATCAAGTGAGCCATCACCCAAGGTCACAATCCGAGTTCTTAAAATCAAACTCTCGCAGCTCTGAGAGGGCTGTTCTCCAGCTATTCTTTCTGGTCTTGTGTGCTGGTCATTTTGAGATAGAGATTTTGCAGTGATAAATTGGCTCTGCTGACATTTCTGGAATCTGACCCACAAAGCAGAAATCTTCCATGGAACATGAGGCAAGGAAGAGATAAATGCTGGTCAAACATTCAGGCCCTCAAAGGGTAGCACTTCCTGGGTGCACATTTCATCAAAGCCTGTTAGCTGCAGCCCCTAAAGCAAAGAACACACAACCCAGACCCGAAGCAGTCACAGAGCCTTGTCTCACGTCCTTCTCATTTTCCTTAGTCTTCTGCTGAGAAAGATAATTTGGTAACGTCAACCAAGATTCTGTGCAGTTTGTGGTTAGGCCAGCGTTCTGACCAGACTGCTAGCTTTAAATGGTGTCATCTCTGACAAATGACTGTAGGACATCACTAGAACATGACTTGTCTCACAGCTCTGGTGTCACTGGAAAACATCAGCAAGCATCTCAGTCCTTTTGCTTGTGTGGACATTGGACTTCAGTATTAGAACTGAGACAGTGAGGAAACAGCTAATGGTCCCCACTATATCCTCTGGACATGGATGGTGGAGATGTTAAGAGCAGTTTGGGGTAGAAATAAAGCTTTCCTCCCCCCTTTTCTTTTTTTCATCCAGTGCCTGGCTTCCCAGTGAAGGCAGAGCCATTGTGCTGGGCTGGGCTATGACAAAGCTGGGCCACATCATCCCTGGTACGGCTCACTCACAGTTGAGGCCTTTGTTATCCTGTGACACAGTAGGGAGAGGATGCTGGGAAGGCCTCATTATAGGCCTTTCAGCAAGCGGTTCTGAGTTGGTCATTGCCATCTGCCTGCCCCCTTGCTCTTTAAGCCAGTCACGCTTGGTGAGACTCTTAGGCAGCCGATGCACAGGTCATGGACCTTGCAGGTGGACAGCTAGCAGGAGCACAGGTGGTTCTGTTTCAGAGAAATAATTCTGGAGGAAAGGAAAAGCTACTTCCTCTGTGAGGCTGCAGACAGAGATCATTCTGTTATTTTCGTTTATACTGACTTGTTCCTTCCCTTTTCCAACCTGCTAATGTCTTTCCCTTAAGACTGGTATGATTTTAGAGGTGCACCTCAGGACTTAGTACCACGAATCACGGATTTCTAAAACAGGCGAGCATGCGTCTTTCCTGTCTCTTGCAGGTAGTGTGGTGCAGCATAGTTTTATCTTGTTGAAAACCTCTTGTCTTGCTTTGAACTGGAGGGGGGGGGGGAATTACGCTGTTATCCACGAGGCCAGGGCTAGCACCAGAGAGCTCTCAGTTTGACAGGCAGTGTCTGTTGGGGACACCTGCGGCCAGTGCACAGTGCAGCCATTGTTCCTTCTCTGAGAGCATTGTGAGCAGAGCTGTGGCTTTTAAAGCCTGGAGTCTTCTCTTTTCTTCCTGCCTGAATTCCGGTTTCAGTGGAACAAATTCCTGTCTATTCTCTGATTTTGCTGATACAAATTTAGCAGGTGTGTGTGACTCATACATGAGTTACTTCTGAGGGTGAATGCTTAAGTATCTCAGTGGTAGAAGGAGCTATGTACAGGATCAGAGTTGAGGCACCCAGAGTGAGCTAGACTCAGATTCTGGCTTCCTTGTATATGGCGGAGGAAAAGCATTTGACCTCTCTGGACATGGGCTCTCTTCTCTCTGGACATGGGCTCTCTGGGTGTGATCACCAAGGCCCCTAGGATTAAGATTCTGCCACTGCGCCCTTTGTTTCTTGGGATGCTTAGAGCCTCCAGGGCAGCTTGGTACTGTGAAACTGTTAATTCTTCCTAGGAGGGGCTTTTAATTAAGGAATGGGCATGTGGCGGGCTACTGAGAACAAAATTTGGGTAGAATTTTCTATTTGTGGTAACTTTGTGGAATAGAGCAAGAAACATTTCTAGGACAGTATTGTTTGTCAGCCTGAAGTGTTACTGGGCACTGGGGTTTTTTAATTTCTAAGTGAAGTGCTGCACAGTGATGCCCCTTCAGTGGACTGTGTGGGATCAGGAGTGTTTCAGATATCTATTTTTTTTGCTGATTTTGAGATATTTATATAATGAAATATCTTGAGGGTAAGATCCAAGTATAAACAAAAATTTAATCTCTGTTTCATGGTACCATATACATGTACCCTGAAGATAAATTGATGCATTGTTTCGGATAATTTTCTACACGAAACAGAGTTTTATATCGTGGAATTTTCCACTTATGGCGCCATGCTGGCGTTGAAAGCATTTTAGGTTTTAGAATATTTTTAATTTTTGTATCAGGGACGACCAGTTTATACTGAGTTTAGGTGAATAATACTTCATTTATTTGCCCTTATTATTCTGATAAAAGGCAATCTACAGAGAAGGTGAATATAGATAGATATCCCAATCTTGTTTTGTATTCTCATACTCTTAAAGAAACCCTAAAAATTATAATTGTGGAAAACATATATGTTAATTGTATATAAACTGGAAAGCATCAAAAGGGAAATAGAAATACATTCTAGAAATGCCATTATTCATGTTTTGATGTCTTTAGAATATTCACGGGCTAGTCCATGCTTATATGATTTATTATCTTGCTTTCTTTGTTTTTTTTTGGGACTGAAGTTTCAGGTGAAGGTAGAGATTAATATGGTACTATTTCTGGCACATTTGTGAGGGGTTGATGGATACTGTTTTGACTTACAGAAAAAGAATTGTAGACTGATCTCTGAGAATAGCATTGGTCCCATTCTTCCTTGCATAGGCTTTCAGTATTTAGAATGTATACATGTTGTCATAGCTACTAGTATAATTAACGCTAACATGTGAAGACTTCTTAGTCTCTTAGCTCTTACTGCTCAAGAGTTACTGTCAGAAGATCGCCTCATTTGCTTTTTGGGAGCTGAAATTGTCGGCCCCAATATTAATCTGCATCAGTTATTTTAATACTGACTGTCTGAGTGTCTTTGATCACTGACGCTAAGGTGTGGCTCTGTAGTGGTTGAGTAGTTATGGATTGCTTTTATGGGGATTCAGTATACACTTGGTAATATTAATGGATACAGTACACATTTGATAATGCTTATGGATACAGTATACATTTGATAATACTTATGGATACTTATGTCTATTTGATAATATTTATGAATAAAGTATACATTAGATAATATTTATGGATATAGTGTATATTTAATAATATTTATGAATAAAGTATCCATTTGATAATACTTAAGGATACTATGTACATTTGGGTACAGCATACATTTGGTAATATTTATGAATACAGTATACATTTGGATACTTATGGGTACAGTATACATTTGATAATACTTATAGCTTATTTATTGAGGATTGGTTTTGTACGTAATTTCCCCTATTAGGAAACAAAAGATGTTTAGTTTCTCTTTTGTTGTTCAGCCCATAAAATTGTGGCACTATTCACATTGCAATGAAAATACATTCTGATTACTAAAGGACACAAAGCTTGCTTTGTGGTTTCTACTTTGGTGTCTTTGTGGTGTCCTTTGAAGTTCTGAAATGTTTTTTGTGTTTGATTGAGATTAAATCTGGGTTTCATTTTGCCTTTTTGAAACATATTGAGCAAGTTAATTTTCTGTTTGAGTTCCTAAGGGGAATGACTCCAGGCCGTCGTGTCCCAAGAATTCAGACTTGGTCCTGCCAGAACATTCCTGTGGTTTTCCATGGGGCAGATCAGTGTGTTCATGAAATTTTAGTTGTAGCTTGTGCTTTCCGTGGTTAATTAAAACATCTGGCTTTAAAACTTTCCACAGACAGAGGGCATCACCGGTCAGAGACCCTTCTCAGTAATGATTCAATGCTTCAACCTCCACCACAGAAGGCCCAGCTTGTGTTTAGGGTACCTACAAGAGTGGGTTCTGTTCACTGAGGATTTTAAACCTTTGGAAGGTGTTGCTTGGGTTATGTTGGAGAGAGAGAGTGTGAGAGTGAGGAAGAGAGAGGGAGAATGTGTTATGAGTGAGAATATCAGACCTAGTAATGGCTCCCTGCCTTTGCCCCTCCAGGTTGGAGCATCTGTGGGGGAGCTGCTGTGCTCTCTAGCCAAGCATGCTGTGGTCGGATCTGCCCAGCCCTGCACTAGAGACCTTTGCTGGATGGAAAATCTATAAACGAAAGCCCCTGTGAAAAGCTGACTCCGACGCCGACTCAAGTGCACTCAGGTTGGTGTTAGAGAAGAGGGTCTGGCTGGGAACGTGGTTCTGTTCTTTCTCTAAGTATTTTGGAGCCAATCCTAAATGATCATCACCCATTAATTGAGACATTCCTAGATCCATGTCAGCGAGGCATCCTGATTGCTTTCTCCATGTAGTATGTTGTTTTCTTTCCTTTTCTGTCCTTTGTCTCATTCATTCTTTCTTCCTTTTTTTCTCTCACATAGAGGAAGATCTTCAGTACAGATATGGAAAGAGTTACAACAGAGGCCACCCAAAACGGCCTCACTAGTCTTGGCTTTGTAGTAGGAAGAAAACTGCGTCCTCACTCAAGGCTATATAACTTATCTAGGTTCATACTTGGAAGGGTGGCTCGTTTCTCCTGGGGTCCTTGGCTGTTCACACTGTTTGACAAAATTGTAATACTTGCTTTTCTGCCCAAACAAAAACTACTGACCCATTCATTTTTAGTAATTTGTACATTTGACAGTAAGGTGATCGTATGGAAAGGGAATACCCCCAGACAGTAGCATTTAGAGGAATGTGTAATCATGGTTCTGTGTATCAGAATGAAGCGATGTGGAGGATTCCTTCTGAAGTGTGTATGCCCAGGGACAGGACTGCAGGCAGCTGCCACTGGTGGGGTACTCAGCACGGACAATAAACACTTGTCAGGTCTTCACTAGGAGGAGGATCCAGCAGTCTGAGAGCAGTGGCTTGGCCTTGCTCACCCTGCATCCTTAATGAATCAGTCAGATTTCCCTCAGGGTATTACCCTGGCCTCACTGTTAGCCTCTGGAGGAGAGGACTCACTCACTTCGGGCATGTGACATAGGCCTGTCCAGTCACGGTCACAATGATCAGGGTTTGGAGGCCTCAGTACTGTCACTGAAAAGTATTGAAAAGAGCCTTATCTGTTTGTGAGTTTGCTCAGCTGGAGCTGCTGGAGGCAACTTTAGGAGAAATAAGTTGATTAGAGAAATCAGGGCAGAAAGATACAGGGAGGAGCAGATGGATACATGAATATCCACACATATGAACATACATGCATATATATGAGCATATATGTACACAGAAATACATGTGCACATACAAGTATTTCTAGACAACATACACATATATCCACATATACCTGTACACACATGTATACATATGTACACATACATGCACAGATACACATAGACATGCACACATTCTAACACACTTAAATAAGCAGATATACATGTGCCTGTGTGCTTGAACTTCTGTCCCCGAATTAGCTCTAAGGCAGCATTTCCTATTTCACTTTGCGGACAGATTAGCTGGTGGGTCAGGTGACCGTCACATCTGAAACACCCTGATGGCACTGGCTTCCAGGCTGTGAGGTCTCAATGTGAAATGACTGTCGGGTAGTGAGTGTATTTTCACAGGGTCAGGGTATAGAGGGCAGGCCAGTGTGGTGGAGTGAATGGGTTTTTGGAACAGGCTGCTTGGAAGCAGGAATGGAACTCAGTTCTTCCAGTGGTGGAGAGACTAATAGAGAGGGCTGTTAACAAGGGAGAAATAGGATTTAGGTTTCAGGAACATTTGAAAATCTATTTAACTCAATTACTTGCTTTTTGAATCTAAAAGGAAGCTTCCCAGAGCCTATACTTAGAGCAAATTGCTGATAAGGAAGATAATTCCTTATGCTAGTAGTGGTGTCTTATTTACTGTAAATACAATGGCTGGGGAGCAGCCAAATGAGGGGTTGTCAGGAAGCTGCCCAGAGTTTAATAGCCTGGGCAGGGTTGCTGCTCTCACCAAAACCTCATCTGGCTTCCATCCCAGCCAATCCAAGCACAGCAGTGAGTGCTGAGACTGCCCTCTCCTCAGTCCTGTGAATATCAGACTTTATATTCATTATTTGATTTTGTTAATTAACATTACTTATTTTAAAATTAGTAGACTTCTGCAGGGAGTAAATTTGGCTGCAAAAGAATGGAGCAGTTTCATTGTAACTGTTGCTGCCTCTTTCCCTATTATTCCTTATGTCTTATATCAGTTTGGCATGTTTGTTAGTATTGATGTAATTCACTAAAGTTTGAACTTTATTAGGTTCAGTCTTAATGTTGTATATTCTGATTTTTTCTTTTTGTGTGGTTGGTCTATTCTGTGGCCTTTGATAATGTATCCTAACACAGATAGAATTACACTGGTTAGGTTTTTGTTAACTTGGCACAAACTAGAGACGTAGGGAAAGGGAACCTCAACGGAGGAATTGCCTCCATCAGATTGGCTGAGGGCATGCCTGTGGGGCCATTTTCTTGACTGCTAATTGGTGAATGAGAGCCCAGCCCATGGTAGTGCCATTTCTGGGCAGTATAAGAAAAGTAGCTGAGCTGTGGTTTGTCTGTAGTATTAATTGCATTTTGAATGTTGAACCAGCCCTCTGATAGCGATCGCAGTGACACTGTCTCAGTATTGAGAGTGTTGGGTCATGAACTCGTGACATGGAGTGTATGTCCATGCTTTTAAAAGGCCTGGTTCCTTTGAGCGGCAGTGTGTTGTTTTCAGGGCCTCACTCTTGTACTTCTGTGTTAAGTTTATTCCCAAGAGATTTTTTGTTGTTCTTTTTGTGCCTTTACAAATAGAATTTTTAAAAATTTCGTTTTCAGATTATTTGCTAGCAATATATGGAAGTACTGCTGATTTTGTGTAGTGACAACCACATTAAGCTTGTTTCTAAGCACTAATGGTGTTTAATTAGATGTGTGATTTTCCTAGTATCGTTTTCAGAGCAGATCACATCTAGTTGCATGTCTGCAGCCACTGCTGTACTTTCTTTAGGGAAATGACTGTACAAATCTTTTGTCTGCTTTTATATTGGGTTGTTGTGCTTTCTTTCTATATGTGTGTGTGTGTGTGTATAATTTGTCTGTAAGATGTGCACACATTCCCTCCAGCACCTAATCGCTGACTGCGTTCGTTAATTTTCTTGATGGAGTCTCTCTTTTGCGTGTGTCATGATTGCTGTGATGGAACACCGTGGCCAAAAGCCACGTGGGGAGGAAAGGGTTTACTTAGCTTATGCTTTCACATCACTGTTCACCACGGAAGGAGGTCAGGGCAGGAACCTGGAGGCAGGAGCTGATGCACGGGCCATGGAGGGGTGTTGCTCCTGGCTTGCTTCCCGTGGCTTGCTCAGCCTGCTTCCTTCCAGAACCCAGGACCACCAGCTCAGGGGTAGCCCCATCTACAGTGAGCTGGGCCCTCCCCCATAGATGACTAATTAAGAGAATGTCCTCAAATTTACCTACAGCAAATTACAGAAGATGTAATTTCTTTTGTAGGCAATTTTTTCAGTTGAAGTTCCTTCTTCTCTGATGATTCTAGCTTGTGTCAAGTTGTCATAAAACTTGCCAATGCAATATCCCGCAGTGATAGGATGTAAATTTTAGTTAATTCTAAATTACATCAATATAGAAAACTATATATGTGTAATGTTTTTACTAATGATATTCTTAATGGTCAGAAACTTTTGATTATAACAAAGTTCAGTTCATGTTATTTTTCTTTTAAAGGTTCCCTTCCATTCCCTGCTCCCTTCCTGTCTCTGACTCTCCCTTTGTATGTATCACAGACTAGCATGAAATTTGTTATGTAGTCCAAGCTGTCCTCAGACTTGGGATATTGCTGCTCTGCCGCCAGAGAGCCAGGATTGCAGGCACGTGCCAGCATATACAGCTCATGACTGATGGTATAAAACTCTTGGCCTTCACTAAAGTTCAGAGATATTCTTGTTGCTATTTCTTAAAAGAACTTTTATTCTTTTAGGCCTTACATCTTGTCTTTGATCCATTCGAGGTTAATTTTTACTAATGCTGGATGGTCCAGACTACCTCTGTTTCATTGTTTTGTATATATATTCTAGCACCATTTGCTGAAAGAACTCTTTTATCCTCTGCTTGTCATGAGACAGTTTAGCAAATCGTAGATGTGCAGCTCAGTCTGTTTGAGTTGCATGCTTATCCTTAGGCCAGTGCTTTTCGTAGTGCAGGTTTTCTATGAAACAGATTTGAGAACTAGACTTTTGTTGCAGCGCATCCATTTCCATCAAGCAAACAAACAAACAAAAAACTTGTTACCTTGGCGACATTATATCTGTATCTCTTCCATTGTTTATACTAGTGTCTATGAGCTTTTCCTTGACATAGGTATGAGAATCTGAGATGGTAGACGACAATGCAGAGGCAATGTTGGTTCATCATGTAGAGATCGCTGTACTTGCTGCCCTCTCTCACCATCTTTATTTTGGGTCGTGGGTAACGAGCCGGCTCTTTCCACAGCTGGGCTTAGGCTCTGCCCCAGTCCCGTGTTACTCAAAATCTGAGCAATACTTTGCCTTTCCTGAAGATGATAAGCAGTTTGATGCCCATTTTCTCTTTGACTCAAAAATCAAATTTTCCATGACTCTTTTGAAACTGAGAAAAATATAGGTGGTGAGCATAACCTCTTACCTTTACTTTGAATGGCTTTTTTTTGGGGGGGGGGGACTAAGTTTAGAGGTCCAGAAAGATTGATTCACTGAAGTTACAGCACAGTTGCATTTGTGAAGTCTTCAGGCTATAATAATTTGATTGTTAACACAAAATCTGGTCAGTTCATTCCCATTCACTCAGCCCACGAGAGGATTAAGAGTGAGGCTGTTTCTATTACTAAAGGCCACATTTGGTGAATACGTTGATAGAGTACTTGCTTGAAATATTATATATTTTTTTACTTCTGTATAGCTTTCAGATTCCCTTTAGAGCTGTGATAGTTACCATATGTGAGTGATGCGCAGTCCATGCTTATGTATTTTAATGTAATTACTGGTAGGAGAACAAACAGTGCTTTCTGAGTCCCATACTGATCTGAGATGAATATAACATTTAGTCTGATTATACTGTTCCAGTAAGTTCTATATTTTTACATGATAACTATTCAAAATGGAAGTTTACAAATTATGTGTGCCAAGAAGTTATCGATTCCCAGTTTCATTCATAAACAAAAGTGGCCTGTTGAGTGTTTCCGCACGGACAGTTTCTAAACAGGTAATTGATTTAGAAAATGAACATCAGCACCATGCTAGCTTACACTAGAAAATTGTTCTGCGTACTTTGTCCTCTCAACTCTCTTTGAGAATGAAAGAAAATGGCTTTTTTTTTTATTATTATAACTGTCGTGTAACTGAGGCCCATCTGAGGACAAAATGTAGTGTCTCAGTAAATTATTCCATACTGATTTCATAAGCTGTGTTTTCTTGAGGATACTTAGGTTGTAGGGCTAGTTTGTTCCTTCTGTGCTTTGTTTCCTGGTGTCTGGCTAAACTGTCTGAGTGACAGGGAAGCTGGACAGTAATTAGGTACTTCCCCAAGATTTGTCTCAGAAATAAAATGGCTGAAATGCCAGCCACAGCTTTTTGCTTCTCAGTTCCAGATTCTCAGAGAGATGGAGCATGGCCACTGATCCTGAGCAGGCGTTTACTTAGGAGAGAGAAGGGATGCTGAGGGAGATCCGTTTATTGAAGTGCAGCTCTGCTGAATTCAGAGCAATGTGATGTGCTGTAAGCTGTGTGGGAGTTCCAGGAGGAAGTAGAAGGAAGCAGCCCTTAGCCGAGACAGCCAGGGTGCGAGCCCTTCTGGGGTTGGAGAGCATGTGCGAGCGTGTGTCACACTGGGGCGCGAGCCCTTCTGGGGTTGGAGAATGTGTGCGAGCGTGTGTCATGTTCACTTGAGCATGCCCAGTAGACTGGGTACTGAAGTGCTTCTCAGTTTTTCTCTTTAAATCATGTGGGAGACGGCATTACCTCACTTTTTCAATGGCTATCTTATATCTACTCATTTAAATTTGAACCCAGGGCTGGTGAAGTGGCTCAGTAGGTGGAGGCACTTGCTGCCAAGCCTGATGGTTTGAGTTCAGTATTCAAGATCCCACATGGTATAAGAAAAGAATTGATTTATGTTGGTTGATCTCTCTCTCTCTCTCATTCTTCCTCCCTCATACAAAATAGTTAATAATTGAAAGCAGATTTTTTCCTCTCAAGCTCTGTGGCATACCCATATAAATAAAAACAAAGTGGGTAGCAAACTCTGTGTGTCTCTGTACTTCTCTCATTTTAAAAAATGATAATTAATAAGTTATAAAGACTCCACCAAAGTAACAGATGAATAAGATACTTAGGAACTTCCAGAGACAGTGCTAAACATGAATGTAGGCTAAACCTGGGAAAATGGCCTCTTGTTATTTTTGAGGAATTAGTGGAAGGTAGAGGGTGTCAGTGGGGGAGGGTCTCAAGCATTTTTACCTGTGAAAAATGCCTTGTCTGAATCCCAGAGGTGGAAATAAAAATGCAGGATATGTTCAGAAGTCTCCCTGTGTTTCTTGGCGGATGTGTGTGGTCCTGCCCTGCTCTCCCTCAACCTGCTGGGAGCTACCTGAGGTGGTGTGGTTGTGGGGGGAATCAGATACTCCCAAGTAGTTGCTTAGACAAGGGGGGCCCGTTCCTGGCTGCCCAACACTCTGACTGGGCTCCACACCTTCTGTGGGCGCCTCCACTTTCTTTGTGTTGACTGCTATGGGAGCTGTCTAGAATTTGACAATGGCAAAGACCAAGATCTTTTACATCTGATAGCATGAGGCTGTGGTCTGTCTACTGCATTTCTAGTAGTTTCTGCTGGTAGTGTTGTTAGTAAAGTATGTGGTAGATGGCAATCTATCCCCTCCATTTCCCCTGCTTGGTGTGTCCCTTTTAGACGGTAGAAACAACTGATGTGAAAGCTGAGCTGCTTGGGACCCCTCAGAGAGCTGTGATAACCAGCCACCGGCTCTGCAGGAAGCAGTGCCTAGCCATGGAGTCTGTCTGTTACCAGCTTGACTTTGGTAGCTGCAGTGTGCTTGTCTATCAGGTCTCTAGTTGGAGACAAAGCAGGGCAGTGTGATGCTTAGAAGCAGAAAAGGGATTGGTGTGAGATCAAATTAAACTCTAAAACAGATGCTGTGGGACCCCAAGATCACCAACGGTTTCACGAACAGCCTTTCTAGACTGATTCCAGTGTATTCGTGTAAGCTATACTGTAGCATGGTTGTAGTGAATGAAGTCTGTTTGGGTGGTGGCTTGCAAAGATCTGTGATACAAATACACACATACCATGAGAAAAGATTTTGTAAATTCATGTGTTGTGCCCACCCTCTATAAGGCACATATGCTGGCAATGTGTGTTTTCACCTATTGGTACTCTAGAATGTTCCTCTTTTCCCTCTCTTCCTCCCTTCTTCTCCCTCCCTCCTTCTCTTCCTTCTTCCCTCCTTCTTACTATGTTTGTCATAAAATCCTGAGTATTTTTAAAAAACATTGAGATGTTTTCCTCTAGAGTTGATTTTCAGTTCTTCTTTTCTCTAAATGAGGGAAAGTAGGTAATGTATGTGTTTGTGTGTGTGTGTGAGTGAGAGAGAGAGAGAGAGAGAGAGAGAGAGAGAGAGAGAGAGAGAGAGAGAGAGCGCAAGAAGAGGGGCAGATTCAGCAAACATTGCCTTAAAACTTTGTTAGGTAGAACATTGAGGGCCAGGGATGTAGCTGGGAGCAGCATGCTTGCCTTCCTTCCTGCCATACGTGAGGCCTGGGATTGATTCTTAGCACCAAGCCCAGCAGCCACTCACTCACTTACCCATTGGAGCAGAGAAACACAAAGGAACAGGTAGGATGTAGTTAATATGACTGAAGGACAGAGAAGCCCCTGGTGCTGAAATGTGCAGAAGGTACCATTCTGCTCTCTGTTTGCTTGAGTCTTGTTTGCTCTCCTGACTGCAAGGCTGGGATGGCTCTGGGAGGTCGATCTGATTGCAGAACAGAGAGCTGTTTGCTAAGAAAGGCCTGTGTGTTAGGACTCGAAGTATTGATTGAGGCCCAGGTAAAGCCACTTTGATTTTAAGTGAATTCTGCATCAGGATTTTGTATTTTTCTTAATTAAAATCCCTAGGCAAAGATCACAGGTCAACTCCCTTAAACTCCTTTTTTGGGGGGGAAGGGGGCTTGAGACAGGATTTCTCTGTGTAGCCCTGGCTGTTCTGGAACTCATTCTGTAGACCAGGCTGACCTCAAATTCAGAGATCCACCTACTTCTGCCTCCCCAGTGCTGGGATCAAAGGTGTGCACCACCTCTGTATAGTTTCCCTTTTCTTTGGTATGATTTCTATCCTGATCTGACCATTGAAATTTAATAATAGACGTGAAGATGATGTTTTCACACTCTCGGCAGTGGTACTCTGGAGAACAAACCAGGGGCTACCCTGTACATATCCATCTTTCAGTAAGTATTACTTGATTTAAAAGTTGATATGTGAGTTTTCTAATGTCAACAGAATTTAGGAGACTTTTAAAATCATAAAATGGTTTGATAAATACCTCGTGTGACTATCCAATATTTTGGTTCATCTTTCTTTAGACTTCTGTATTAATACCAATTCTTTTCCACTTTAGTTGTGTTGGGAATTTTGATCCCCTTGGTCAATCCACTTTGAAAACACAGTGCAGGAATTGTACTGTACTGTACTAAAGTAGGGGGAGATCAAGGGCATAGTTCCCCAAACTCAAGTGTGTGTATGCATATGTATGCATATATTTCTTCAAGTGTATATAATTATTTGTGGTTATGATATAGAAGATCACAAACACCACCACTGCCACTCGAGACCCTAAACGAGAGATTAAACGGCTTCAGTAAGCTCTCTGTTCTCTCTCATATCTGGCAATTAAAATCTCAATGCAGACAGTATCTCAATAGAAAATGGAATCCGTGAGCTGAGGTATATAGGGGAAGAAAGGCCCAGCTTTCCCCGGCTCTGCTAAAGAAGCTCTAGTGTGGCACCATCTTCTCAGATTGCAGGAAGGACCAGAGTTTGGATTTTTTATGTGACCAACACTAAAATTAGAACACCGTGCTCTTGTCAAGTGACTTGCTTCTCCCATGAGTGTTAATTCCTTAGTCACGCCCTGTGCTGCGGGAGTCACAGGGCCTCAGTACTGGGATGGTGCGTAGTGGGGTGACTGAGTGGGACCAGTGTGACTGGGAGCAGTTGAAGGGGTAACCTTAATGCTGTGGGTGGCAAAGGCTATGAGATCTGAGCAAGAGTTGAGCATCCTGGAGAGACTTCATAGTGGACCACATCTGCAGTGAGCTCGATGGACCTGGAGTGCCGTAAGGAAAAGGGGGTAGTGATAGAGAAGAGAGCCAACAGAAGCAGAGGCGGGGAGAGTGGGGCAGGATGGGCAGGACAGGAGGCTGGTCTCAGCCGGGGATCTTGGGAAAGGTTTGTGCTGGAGAGAGAGCCACAGTGGGAACAGCCTGTCCATGTGTTTTGTAGTATGGGAGAGCTAAGTCTGGACTCCCATAGCCGTCCTGAGTGAGAAGGGTCTAAGTTGGGGCTTAGTCACGGTCAGGGAAGAGAAGGCAGTGTGGGAGCTGGGAATGGCGGCACACACCTCTAATCCCAGCACTCCAGATGTGGAAGCAGAGGCAGGAGGATAAGGAGTTCGAGCTTCACATGGTTAAATGAAACCTTGTCTCCCGAAAAAGAAAAGGAAAAAAAGAAAGAGTACGGACATGCTTCCAAGCTCTAGTCTGGCAGAAAGCTGACAGACTTGACTTTCACAGTGTCTCCTTCATACTGCCCCATGGCCTAGTCCTTCATTCTGCCTGGCCTGGCTGACGCGTGACCTCCTAGCTGATGGCTCTGATTTGATACCCTTCTCTCTATATCTGTTCTCAGTAGAATGACCCCGTCAACACTCAGAATGTACATGCTATTCCCTTAAGAATTAGGACAATTCTTCTCCATCCTCATAGTAAAAGATGAAGTTCTGATAATTGCTTGGGAGACTCCAGATGCCAGTGGCTCTTCCTCCTTGATAACTTCTCTAACCACCCTGGCCTTTGGGCTCACTGGTCATCTTTCTCCTTAGGGCCTTTGCACTGGGCTGTTTCTTCTGCCTGTGTTTACTTCTCTCCCCATCTCCATGGTCACTTCCTCTCTCACTTAAGTCTTTGTCCATGTTGAACCCTGCTCTGACTGATTTGAAAACTGCAAACTTTCCCTGACACTCAGCCGCAATTCCTCTTACTATTTTCTCGTTGTGGAATTTACCACCTTCTAACACACTATATTGTATACTTACACCTTAAGTTAGTCTTTTCCCTCCCTTAAAAATAAACACACACACACACACACACACACACACACACACACACACACACACACACACACACACACTCCCTCAGAATGTGTTTGTAAGTATTCTTAAGTCAGGAATTTTTCTTTGTTTTCGCTTGCTGATATATCCTGCCATTAGAACCCTGCTTATTGGGGTGCTCAACAAATATTCATGGAGGGACTGAATAAGGAGCTTTCAAGTGGCCCTTAAAATCTACTGAGTGTTGAACACTGAAAACTTGAAGTGGGGAAAAAAAATAAAGCCTTACCCTCAGCCATCGAGGCCAAGCATACGTACTTCATACAGTGCATCCAGGGTCTGCAAATAACAGCAAAAGACTAAGAGGTTTTCCTTTCTGAGCCTGGTCTAGACCAGACTGCTGATGTAAACCCCCTGTGGCACTCACCTTGTGATGATATATTCAGATGAGAGCAGCCATGGGAAGGATAGTGCCCCCAAGTTAAATACAAGTGAGCCATCAGTGCTGTTGGAAGGGTGTAGGTAGTAGGGGTGGCTTTAGGTAAGGCTGGAGCGCAGAGTGGGGCCAGACTGAGGGGTCTTGAACGCTGTGCAAGGGGCTTAAGTTCTTGTGTTTATTGCTCTCTTTCTGTGTGCACATCGAGTGCCATGCTGGGTGCTAGGGTTCTAGGGGTGAGCTGTTCCCTTCTTCAGTCTCTGTGTTCATCCCCTATAGAGGATATGCAGTTGATGGTTAATGGAGGAGAGATAGGGGTAATGCTTAGAGGAGACCAGGGGCACCCTGGAGGAACAGGGCTGGGAGGATTTGGTGAATGCCAAGTGACATGGATAGAGTTCTCTGGTTCACAGTGAGGACTTGTGATTGATGGGTGGTGATTATGTTGTCTGTATCAGGACAGACATGGGGAGGAGGCTGGGGATACCCACCTGAGGTCTCCAGAGGGATGTGAAGGAGAGTAAAGAATATGAAATACCGGCTCCTGTGTTTTGTCTTCAGACTATAGCCTGAAGATACAAGCACACCAGCTGGGGATGCGCATGTGTGCGTGTGCACTTGATCTCTTCTTGAAGGAATGCATTCAGTCAAGAGATCAATGCTTAAGTAGAAAATTCCTTAGTAAGGCAGCAGTTTATTTATTAAAGCTAAGCAGGAGTAGCACAATTAATAAAAACCCAAAGACAGAAACTGGTGTTCAACCTGAAGGTCTGAAAAGCAAAACACCCAGCCACTTGCTCTTACCTCTACTTCAGTCCTAAATGGCGATCCTGCCTCCAGGAATCTCAGAATGAGACTGTGTCTGAGAGACTGTGTCTCCTCCCTCTTATATTCCTCTCTAGTGCTGGGATTAAAGGCGTGCACCACTATCACCCAGTGTCAGTGGCAAAGTAGCTTGGCTACTAATATTAAAGGTGTGTGTCACCACTGCCTGGTCTGTAAGACTGATCAGTGTGGCTGTTTTACTCTCTGAACTTCAGGCAAGCTTTATTTATTAAAATACAAATGAAATATCATTACAGGGACCTTTAAAGAGGGACGTGGGTAGGCTTTCCAAGGCTGGGAACAGCTTACCAGTTTCTGCATTGTGGACTTTAAGGGAATTTTATGAATATTTATGAGATGGGTGTTAGAGTATCCAGGCCCTTATGGCCCTAAGCAGAGAATGCTGTCGGGAACCTTTCCCATCTCTGTGGTCTTCAGCTGGAGGAGCCTAGCCGTTTAATGTCTGGGATCTGATCAGCCCAAGTTACAGTCATACGTTAATCAGCTCCATCCTTGCTCTTGTCTGGTCAGCCTGGCTGTTCACACCCAGCTACAAGCCCCTTTGTTTGCCCTCCTCGGTGTTCTCAACCTCTCTGTTTTAAACCTCATATTTTACTATCTATTTTAATGTACATGCTTGTTTTTACTCTAAGGTTAGGATATCGGTGGGGGGAAGGACAGTCTTGTCTCTTTGGTGCTCTATGTCTAGACTCTCCTGCAGTGCCTGGAACCTGTACATTCTCAGCAGATGTCTCTGGAATTCCTGAGCAGCTAAGGCTGGAGGACAGAGCTGAAGTTATAAGCTTTTAGAAATCTTTCATGGAAAGTAGGGGCTTTGGAAAATAAGTCAGGTTGTCATTTTGATTTTCTAGTTGTTCAGCCTGGAGAGGAATCCATCTTATAGACTGTATTAGTTACTGTTTAGCTACCATGATAAAACACCCCAACAAAGCAACTTAAAGAAGAAAGGGTTTATTTTGGCTCATCACTCCAGAGTACATACAGGCCATCATGGTGGGTACAGTATTTCCTTTTCCATTGTCGGGATAAAATACCATGGTCTAGGCAGCTTATAAAAGAAAATGTTGAATTGGGCTTATTGTTCTTAGAGTCCATGACGGCAGCATGAAGGCATGGCCACGGGAACAACTGAGAGTGTACATCCCAAACCACTAGCAGGAGGCAGAGAGCACCATGGGAATG
This sequence comes from Ondatra zibethicus, assembly GCA_004026605.1. NCBI lineage: Eukaryota > Metazoa > Chordata > Mammalia > Rodentia > Cricetidae > Ondatra > Ondatra zibethicus. The sequence continues at coordinate 174,984 of PVIU01000235.1, forward strand.
GCACAAGTCTATTGCAACTCCAAAGCCTATAGCTCTTCCAACAAGGCCACACCTCTTTATCCTTCCCAAACAGTTTTATCAACTGGGGGTCATTCTCATTCAGATAAGCACAGTGGGGAAGGTATGTTGGCAGGAGGATTAGGCTGGCCTGTCACATTTTCTCAGTCACCAGGATGCAGAGAGAAGGAGAACAAAGAGGAACTTGGGTAGCAAACCTCAAGGCACAACCTCATGATGTACTTCCTTCAGCAAGGCTCCACCCACTAAAGGTTTCATACCTTCCCAAACAGTGCCACCAGCTGAGGACCAAGTGTTTAAACATATGAGCCTTTGGTAGACATTTCTTATTCAAACTACAGCACAGACAGTACTCTTGGTTTTATCTCTGATAATGTTATTTGTTGAACCTGGTGTTATGTTGGGGGCATGCAATCTAGAATAACACAGTAAAGGGAATAAAAGAGGGAATTGGCTGCATGTAAAGGCATGCATCCATTAATGTCAGGCGAATGCCCCGTGTGGATTGTCTGAGATAGTCTGTGAACTAGTGCTCAGCCTTCCTTCGGGTATTGTTCCCTTTCCCCCCCAGAGACTTCATGATGGATGGGGTGGATACGAAATGAAGTATTTCGTAAGGGTAATAAAAACCACATTTGTCCTTGTTAGTCTTGTCAGAGCCATTCTGGGACATTACAGGGTATCATATCCCTTTGTTATAAAAGAATAGCGGTGCTTTTTCAAAGAAGTGACAGCTGTGATGGGTTTATCAAGTCCATGTGGCCCTCGTGGGCACAGATGGAAGCACAGCTTTACCATGCAGTGGCTCTTAACAATGCCCCATCAGAATTTATGTGTTGAAATCCTACCTTACAAGGGAAGTCTGTTTGGAGACAGTGTCTTTGAAGAGATAGTTAACTCAGATGAAGTTAAGGGCCATAGAGGTGGGGTCTGTTCCAGCATGAGAGGTGTCTGACAAGAAGAGGAGATTGGGTGTTGGCATAACGTTGGAACAAGAGGTGAAAACGTAAGGGGACAGCCACCCTCCACAGGCTGTAGAGAGAGGCCGTTGGAGAAACAACTCTGCAGACTCCTGACCTGAGACCGCTGGGCTCCAGCGTGGTAAGAAGAGTAGATTTCTGTTATTTAAGGCAGCCCCCCCACCCCGTCAGTAGCACCTTATGACAGCCAGAAGCTACAGCTCTTCTAGCATCACAGCCCTCGGGAGCCACACAGCAGTTCCCAGTGGGTCTCTAGGCCCCGCCTCCAGAAGGTCAAGTCCACGTGGGTACGTGCAGGATTGACAGGCAGCCCTAGTTCTGCTGCTTTTTTTCTCCATTCCTGGTCGTCATCGTCGTTGTCCCTCCTTCCCTCCCTCCTTCCCTCCCTCCCTCCCTCCCTCCCTCCCTCCCTGTCTTCCTCCCTCCCTGTCTTCCTCCCTCCCTCTCTTCGTTTGAAGCTGCATGCCAGCATTTCAATTTCCCCCTGAAACTCTTTTAGAGTGAGCTGAGGCCAAGGTGTTTACCCCCAGCTTTCCGTGCTGGGAAGCCTCAGCTTTCGTGCACTTGCACCGTCTGAGACTCAGCAGAGTGGATGAGCATCCCGCAAAGGCAGGGCAGCTGTGTTGGACTATGTGCAGGAGAAGCAAGGGTTTGAGGCCAAGTCGGCTCTCTCAGGAGCCTGTCCCTGGCATCCTGGCATTTGAGCAAGGCTTAATAGAATCCTTGGTTTTCACAGTGAATCTGTGGGGTGCTACGTATGGTAGGGATTGGAGGGCTCCCTCTGGCCTGTTTATTTGAATTTGATTTACATGGGAATTCTTCAAGAAGGAGAACACTTGAGAGGATTTTCAAAGAACTTAAAAAAAATTCAGTTAGCATTTCAGTAGGTTTGTTTTCATCCTGGGTAGGTAAGTCTGCAAGTGGTAGTGATTAATTCTTTCTTGTCTGGTTGCTGGGACACCCAGGGCGAGGCATTCTTTTTCTCTACTGTGTATCCAAGGTCAAGTACACGTATTTGATGTTAGTGCCCCCTCTGTTCCGTGTGTGGTTATTATAATCATAAGGAGTGCGGCTTCCAACTCTGTATTTTCACATATTGCTGTTATGTAAGAGGAATGAACTGTCATTATTGCACAGTGAAAATTTGAATCATCTGCTTCAAGTTGTGAAAGATCATCTTTTGGCCTCGCCTTTGCCCAGCCTGGTCTGTTCAGCTAGTCTTATGGCCCATGGGGATGGATGACCTTGAAATCCTGCAGCATCTGTAGTCAAAATAGTTCTTGTTGTGGGGCCCACAGAAGAGGGTGTGCTTGGAAGAGCTGGAAAGGTCATGAAAGTAACACATGGTAGTCTTGATATTAAAACATTATCCTATAGTCTCCCTTGGTACAAAGCCTGGGAAGCTGTGCCCCCCCACCCCGTGTGTGTGTGTGTGTGTGTCTGTCTGTCTGTCTCTCACTTCCTCTCTCTCTGCCTCCCAGATTTTGTTACAGCTCTTGTTTCTTTCTTAAAAACATGTTATTGTCATTATTTTGTGCATGTGTGTGCATGGGTATGTGGTATGCACATGGCCTTTGTGGAGCTGATTTCTCCTATCTTTGTGTGGGTCACAGCCATCAAACATAGGTCATCAGGCTTGTGCAGTAAGGGTTTTAACTGCTGAACCACATTGCCCCCACTTCCCTCTCATTTCTGATAGAGGAAGAACGACTAGAGTTGAATTTCTTCACTAGGATAAAAGATGAAGATACCTGGCCAAGGAAAAATAGCTAAGCAAACTTGTGAGAAAAGATAATCAAATTCTGGGATGGAGAGACAGTGTTAGCCAAATAAATACAGATGCTCACATTCTCAAATAAACAGTTCCCTCAGCCTATTGTTCCCCAACAAACACTGTGATTCCATGTGTAGCTAGTTGTAGGATAGCTAATAGATTCAAGGACCAGATGTATTTTACTTTAAGGGGAAAAAAGCCAATGTTTTCCCACAGTGTGAAAGCTTTGCATATGCTGGATGAGCCCTTTGCCTCCCACCAAACCATCTTTAGAATGGTTTGAGGCAGAGTTCAGCAAACTAGCTTGTACACCGCCCGGTCTGACTTTTGTCTCTGACACAGAGGTGTTGCCACAAAAGCAAAGTGGTTTTCCAGAGTGGATGGGTGGTCTCCTGACATCTGAAATGACAGGGAGCACACATTAGGGTGGCTGTGTGTGTATAGTTTACTGGAGCCCAGCTGGGCTGATGCACTTTATATTGTGTTTGGTGCATTCTGGGTAGAGCTGCAGACAGTAGTTAAGAAGGATTGCCCTCAAAATCTAAGTTGTTTTCTCTTTAGCAGGTTACAGGACATCTTTGCTGTCTTGGTGTAAATAGTTGTTTATATCTTATGTGACTTTTTACTTTTTTGTGTCCTGCTGGTTCTGATGTGCAGTACAGAGACTTTTTGTTTAGAATCTATAAGCTGATGTTTAAATTTAAACAATTCTCTCTATAGCATCTCTGAAAGATGACTACAGAGTCCCTCGACCACAAGAAACACAGACCAATCATTAAGAAAAGAGATTAGCAGTTCTTTTTATTTTTTTCCTAGGCAAATCATTTACTTCTTCAACATCTATGAATTGAGTGCTGCCTGACTGTCATTCCCTGTTCTAGGCAGAAGGAATGGATCCTAACGGACATGGCCACTCTGTCTTGGACCACACATTTTCATGAAGGGAGAGAGATCATAAACAAACATATAATAGAGTGGGGTCATTAGCATAGAGAAGAAAAACACAGAGAACAAGCTTGGAGCCATGAGGAGCTGCCTGTGGTGTGTTACGCATAGGCTTCGTGGATCTGCTTGGAGATGAGCTGGAATCTAGGGTGGAAGGCCAGGGAGTAGGTGTTACAGGCTGAGGGAACTTCCAGTGCCAAGGCCTTCTGGGTGGAGCCAGCGAGGCTTGTTCTGAGAAGCCTGGAAGCTGACCCCACACCAGGCACAAGGTACACAAGGTACATAGGCTCGAGTGTAAGGTGGGTGGGTTGGGAGAGGAGCTGCAAGGCAGCTGAAGGGTGAAAGGGCAATGAGGGGCACATGGTTTTGAGACAAGGCCTTGCTATGTAACCCTGGCTGCCCAGTACTTCGCTACTCCTGCAACAGCCCAGTAAGTGTGTGTGTGTGTGTGTGTGTGTGTGTGTGTGTGTGTGTGTGTGTGTTTGAGTGCTATATGGAGAAGAGAGCTTTCAGCAGAGTGTTAACTTGAGGATCAAGGAAGAAACATTTCCTTAGTGTGTGTTTTTTCACAGATGACATTTTGTGGATTAACCTGCCCGTCCTATGTCAGTGCTCCAGATCAAAGAGTTACCTTTAAATTGTCCTGAAATATTTTGAGTTATTCATTGACACATTGATGTAAAGCTGTCATAAAGGTGGGGCCAAACAGTAGTAATAAGAGGGTAGTATATTGCCAGTTGAGTATTCAAAGGTCTTAGTTCTCGCTATCCATCCTCATATCCTCAGGATACATGCCCTATTCATACTGGGGACAGAGCAGGGGGACTTCAAAATATAATGCCTGTCTTGGGCTGGTAGCAGTCAAATTTTCTCTATTCCTGAGCCTGATGGGTGAGGTAGGGGCATTGCTGGGAGACAGAACTCTCTGCGGAGATAGAGCACCTAAGAGGACCTAGGGAACCTACAGGAAAGGATTCATTCTTCCTTTGGGTTGCTTCAGGGAGCCAAACCCAACAGAGAGCCAGTGGGTAAGAGAGCCCTGTGTAATGGCTTAGCCTCTCAGAACTTAGAACAAGGTGGAAGAGCAGAGGGCCAAAACGAATCCTCTATCTTAGGGGGTAGGGTGCCTTGAGCTTATCATCTGGGTTCCTTCTCTATTGTCTGCCTCCTCCCACTGTGATAGTGCCGTCAGCTGGGCAGTATCTGGAATTGCCTAGCAGATAAGGCTCCAAGCACACTGGTGAGGAGTAATTTAGATTAGTCTTTTGGCATGCCTGTGAAGGGTTTTCCACACTAGGTGAATTGAGATGGGATGACCTACTTTAAAATAGTGAGTGACACCATTCCCTGGACTTGGACCCTGGAATGCATAGGAAGGCTGGGGGGGGGGGGGAAGAAGGGAGGAAAGGATGAATTGGTGGTTGATGAGTGCTGGGAGAGGAAGAGTCCATGTTTTCTTCAGGAGTATAGTCCCTGGTAGGTTGTTGCCCATACTCCAGTAGTTGAAACTATACCCATGTATCTACTTGCAGCTCTAATTGAACTCAGTGGGATATTTTAAGAAAGAGGTCATGGAGTTGGGAGGAGATTTGAGAGGTTCAGGAAGAGTTGGAGGTAGGGAATGAGATTATGTAAATTATGTAAATCAATTGTATATGCGTATAAAATTAACAAAGGAGCTATAGGGATGGCTCAGCAGTTAAGAGTACCGATTGGTCTTCCAGGGTTCAGTTCTCAGCACCTTCATGGTAGCTTAGATCCATCTGTGACTCCAGTTCCAAGGGATGTGATGGTCCCTTCTGGTTTCTTCAAGAACTAGTCATAGACATAGTGCGTAGACATACACACATGAAACACCCATAAACATTAAAGGAGGAGGAGAAGAAGAAATAATTACCAAAGAATACAAAAGATTTGAAAAGAAAAAAACTAGTTGACCATGACCAGCCTTCATTTTCTGCTTTTTCACTTTGGACATGGTGTGACGAGCCACCTCGGGCTCCAGCTGCTGCAACTTCCCTGCCATCATAGCCTGTGCCAAACAAACCCTTGTTCCCTAAAGTAGTCTTTATCAGAGATTTTAATCATAGCAACTGGAAAACTCACCAGCACACCCTTCCTCTTCCACCCACAAGACACACTCTACTGTGTACACATGAAGGGGTACAGGCAAAAACCACATCTGAATTCCTTTGAACGTTCTATGATGACTTTTCTAACTGTGGCAGAGGACCCATTCATTCACTAAAATTCAAGGACTTTTTTCATTATTTCTGTTGGAATCTAGAACGCACTGTTGATTGCATGTACACGGGGGTTTAGATAGGGCTACATTGCCCCTTTTTCTTTTCCTGACTAATTCAGAGCACATGCACTACTGACGGTAGAGTTACACTTTTCTCTTTGAAATACAGTGCCTTTTATGGCGGCCACAGAAGGAAAAACACCACTGGTATGGAAGAAATCTAAAACCTCTGTTGGCTTTGGCTTTTCTGGTTACAAACCAGCAGTGCAAGTGTTGGCTTTTAGCTTCTTCAATCCAAATGGCTTTGATGTGTTTTGTCACCGGACACATTAAAACTGGGAAGACACAGAGATCCCATTCATAAACTGCTTCTTTCAACAATGTCTGTGATGTCCTGTGGTGCCCAGTCAGTCAGCACCCTGATGTAGCCACTTCTGAGAGGAGACAGTGGCTTTGCATTTTGTACCAGAGACAGAGCCAAGTTTTTTTTTTTTTTTTTTTTTTTTTTTTTTTTTTTTTTTTTTTTTTTTTTTTTTTTTTTTTTTTTTTTTTTTTTTTTTAAATCAAATGATTTTGAACATACTTGACTTTTCACGAGATTCTGAGACTGGCAGATCTGATTAATAAAACAACCAATTTAGTCAGTATGTCAACAGAAAGGAACATACCAGAGCTAACTTCATGCCTTACTCTGTGGACAATGATACCTTTGAAAGAACCCAATTGGATGCATGGCAAAACTCATTTCTCACCTTTCCTGGAATCTGCCCAGGAACTGTGGCACATTTTCAGAATGGTTTGGGCCCCAATTTGGAGGCTTAGCAGAATGCTTCAAGTCAAATCCTCTTTCTCTTTTTTTGTGATTACTAGTCACAGTGTAAAATTTAAACATGATCCATGTTCCTTTAGAGCCAAGGAAAAGAAAAATACCCCATTGAATTTCCCGTAAGTTTTGTAGAGCCAGACAGTAGTGCGTGTTTCTGCTGTTGTAATTGCTTTTGTTTTGTTTGTTTTTTTGCATGTGGGTCAGCCTCATAGGGCGGGTATCCATGTGGTGGTGGGTCCTAGGGACTGGGGAGCTCCCTCCCCCTGTATGGGCAGCACTGGGTTAGCTTACAGGGATGGGTTCACACAATTCTAGATGGGTTGCATGACCCGTGTGTGACCTGTAGAAAGGGAGGATCAGGGGTGCAGGGAACACATGGAGTCACCAACTACAGTGATTCAATTTAATAGTTTTGTTTTGTTTTGTTTTTTAACTTTACCATAGTGCAATAAAAGCAATACACATCCAGCGCAAACTGTACTTCGGATTTTGAGTTTGGATCTCGGCCTGGGTGGTGCTATGTGGTAGGATGCTACCACATGGCTCTGGTTAGCATCAGTGAATTGCAGCTCCCAGCTACCAGCAAGGTCATGAGGAGATGTACCCCACATTCCCCAGCATGTGTGTTGCTGAGCCCCGAGGTCCTCTACTGTAGGGCAGTTAAATGAAATCTTCAGCTCATGATGCGTAACTTAAGCTACAACCCCAAAGAATTTGTGGATTGTGGACATTGCAGAGAGAGAGATCCTGACTTTGTGGTTGGAGAGAGCAAAACCACAGCTGACATGGAGTCAGGCCTCAAAGGATCCGAGAGGAGGAGAGGACAGCAGCCGAGGGCCCGAGTGGGTTCTGTGTCTGACTTCAGTTCACACAGATCAGTTTTCTTTAGGCTGGAAGTGATCGTTTTGTATCCCACTCATGTCACAAATGTTATGCTCCACCCCCAAGCAGGAGATGCTCTAGTGTTGTTCTTTTTGTCATTTGAATTTTCAGATGGCATCTGTTGAGCGTGTATGTGTTTCTGTGGCTCAGCTCTCAGTTCGCAGGAGTTTGGTCTGAGGAAGAATCGCTGTCAATCACAGTGGTCTCTATTAAGCTAGCTTCACCTGGGAGGGCCATTCTATGTGGCCGCCTCAGGAATCTCACTGAAAGCTGGAGAGTGGTTTCCTACAGAGACAGGGTGAAGGATGTTGGATAGGGTATCTGAAGGATCAAATTGCCTTCTTTTTTGTTTTTTAAAAAAAGCGTTTTCCAATAACATAAATTAACTATATATCAATGAGTTTCTTATGGCGTTTCCACCCATGTCTGTAATATATTTTGATTTTATTTATTCCCCATTACTCTCTCTTGTTCTCTGCCAATCTTGTTGATCTCTCCCCCTACCCAACTCACCCCTACTTCTGTTTCTCTCCCTCCTTCCTTCCCTCCGTCCCTCTGTCCCTCCGCCCCTCCCTCCCTCCCTCCCTCCTTTCCTCCCTCCCTCCTCTCTCCCTTCCTTCCTTCCTTCCTTCCTTCCTTCCTTCCTTCCTTCCTTCCTTCCTTCCTTCCTTCCTTCCTTCCTTCCTTCCTTCCTTCCTTTCTGACACAATTAGTTTTTTAGAGTTTTGGCAGTGGCTATACTGAAGAAGTGTCTCTTCCTCCGCCATCAGCTCTGTGCGTGTTTATGGATGGGTGGGGCCTTGTGAGCTCTCCCTGCTTTCTGGCGGGATGTTGTTCTGCTGTGAATTCCAGAGTGCACCAACCGGGTTGTGCTCAGAAAACTGTGTTCTGTAACAGCTTACTCCTTCTGGCTCTTTCCTTAACTGCTTTCTGCAGTGTTCCCTGGTCTTTGGCAGGGGTGATATAGATATTTATGGCTGGGCACTCAATAGTCATTGATTCTCAACTATGAGTCTCTGCAGTCATTGCTGACCACTGCAGGAAGCAGCTGAGAGCAGTACCAACCTGCGAACACACGCAGTTATTTAGCAGGTCATGTGATCAACACATCATGTCCATCTAGTAAAACAACAGCAGTAGCCCCCCTCCCCCCACTCGCTAGGCTGTGGCCTCCACAGTTGTCAGCATTTCACTGGGTTTGCAGTACCACATATACATTTGCTTTTGTGGCTCAGGTTTCAAGTCCAACCAGAAAGTGACTGGTTATTCCTATAACAGACTTCCCACTATTGACCTGATGGGCATATCTCATCTGATGAGCTGGTGATGTTGCATGCATGGTCCACTGGTGTGGGACAATTCTGTATTCTGTCAATTATGTTTTAAATAAATGCTGATTGGCCAGTAGCCAGACAGGAAGTATAGGCGGGACAACCAGACAGGAAGTAGAGGCAGGTCAAGGAGAACAGGAGAATTCTAGGAAGGAGGAAGCCCATTCCTCCACAGTCCTGTCCAGACACCAAAGAAACAGGATGTGACCTGCCCCGCTGAAAAAGGGACTGAACCATGTGGCTAACATATACTAGAATAATGGGCTAATATAAGTTATAAGAGCTAATACGAGCTCTGAGCTAATGTGCCAATCAGTTTATAACTTATGGAGACCTCTGTGTGATTTTCTTTGGGACTTGCTGGCTGTGAGAACTGGGCAGGACAGAAACCCCAACAAGCAGTCCCTCATATTACAGTCCACTGCTGAGTAAGACCATTAATGGCAGTCCTCTCTATGCTGCCTGCACTCAGGAACAGCTGAACTGCCTCCTTTAAAAGAAAAGATTGTGTGTGTATGTGTGTGTGTGTGCGCACGTGCACAAGCGTGTGTATGTCGTGTGTGTGCATGCCTAGGAATGCCAGAAGAAGGTGTCAGATATTTTGGAGGTGGAGTTATAGGCAGTTGTGATCTGCTAGGAACTGAACTTGGGCCCTTTAGAAGAACAGGAGGAACTCTTAATGGCAGAGTCATCTCTCAGCCCTAGAAAGTTGCCTTTAGGGAGGAATCAAGTAGAGTTACTGCCATGTGTTAGCATCCAGATTCTTGAAGTTCTAGGCTTTAGATCGTAGAACCGGGGACATGGGATTGCCTCCCTGGTTTTGCTGTTGGATTTCCTAAAGTCTTTCTGACATGTGATGTCGGGGAGGAGATGAGGCACGTAGTGAACTGAGTTAGAGACCTCGAAGTGTGAAATGTCTTCAGGTTCTATGAGGGGAAAGTTATCAAAGTGTGAGAGAGTAAGTTTGAAAACTACATGGCATACACTTCATTGAGATCCTAGGTTCCTGTGTTTTTGTACCAACCATTTTCTGAAGATGACCGGTCATTATGCAATTAGTTTTAAGAGGTAATTTATGACAATATCAAAAATACTGACTTTATTGGGTGTGGTGGTATATGTCTTTAAGCCTAGACTTGACAGTCTGATTCTGGGGCAAAAGAATCAGGAGCTCAAAATAACCTCAACTACCTTTGGATTTCAAGGCTAGCCTGAACTTTCTCCCATCACATGGCATGGCTGTTGCTTGACACACGGTAACATAGATAAAGGAAGGAAGGGTATTGCCTAGATAACCCCCATCTCATTTCCATCATTATTGCCACTCTTCCCTATTTATTTTAGTTATATAAATATACATACATTTTTATGGTTTTGATGAACTGTTATAAAGCAAATATAGATCCATAGCATAACCGTGTGTTCAAAATAAGGAAGCAGCATTATTTAGACACAGTACCATTATCATTCCTAACCAAATTAATGCTGATCCCTAAATATTACTTCATACTTGCTCATAGTGAAAGTTAACAAATTTGGCCTCCTTTAATATCTTGAAATAATTTTAAATTAGAATCCAGGCAGAGGGCAGTGTCTCTTTGCTCTTGCTCGTTAGCACTCTTGAGTTTCTATAGCTTGCAACTAAAGTAGTGAGACCTGAGACTCTGGAGCATGGGAAGGTTGAGGTGGGTCCCCTGCACCGCCCATATCTGTTGCCAATGCAATTTAAAATAGAAATGATACGGATTTCAGTAAAGTAAGTAGGTGAAGTCCAAATGAATCTCGACTTTCCCTCTGTGAGGGTGATGACTGAAACTGGTTTTGAAATCTCAAGTGATCACATTTTCCCAGCTTGGCAAATGCTTCCTTATTTTAGATAACTCTAAGCTAGACTCAGAAGTATATAATGACAAATTGTTTTCTGTTGAGCTCACGTCTCCTGGGTCTCAGCTTCCCAGATGTGAAACCACATCCCGAATAGCACAGAGTGGACAGCACTGTGGCTTCATGGCATTTGCAGCCTTTATGATCTTGGTTTCAGACCTTAGGTGGAATTTCACAATGAGTTTCACAATTTTCCTTTAAAGCAAAAAAGTAAAAAAGAGCACTGTGGGTAGAATCATAGTTTGGATTCAGATGAGAGCCTTACCTGAAAGCAGGAAGAATGTGAGGAGCTGACTGCAGGGCTTTGCTTTTAACCTGGAGAGTCCTGGGTATATCGTGGACCCCTTGGGCTTCCTCTCACTTTAGCTCTTCCTGAACCACAGACACTGAGGTCAAGCAAGTGTGTGCTATTGCTGCAGGCATAAGAAATGCCCACCTGCTGGGGCTGCACCATCTACAGCTCACTGTGTGTAAAGTAGCACCCGCTGGAACCCAGAAGAGGAGTTGCACACCTAGGGGTTGTTTCCCTGTGGATGTGCACCACCTAATGCTTTGATTGCATTCGGGGGGCACTCTGAGGAGCTTTTCTGTCTGTCTCACCTGCAGTGCTGCAGTAAATACTTCCTTAATTTATCCTGTGAAGTCTTGTTGCAGAACTCTGCTCCCTGAACCTCTGCTCTGAGGTGAGCTCTCTTCTACTTCCGTGTGGTTCTGTTGGCCCACTTGGAAGAGGTTCAGCATAGCACCCTCTCTGTCCTTAATTTGGATTGTCTTATTATTGTATTCCAACTAAGCAGATTCTCATATTCTCTTTCTCTTCCCAGGGAACCTGAGAAAAACAGTACGTGGACATTGTAACTGTATGTTAAGGGTAATTGCTGTTTTCTGTTACTTTCCATGTTCAGCTGAGAAAAGAGGGGAATTAACTAAATTTGTCAATGTTGTCTCTTTAGTCTTTTTAACATCCTTAAATAAAGATGTTGACTTGCTGAATGGAAACGTCCAAACATCCAACTCTTTTTGGCATGTGTTTATTTAGCATTTAAATATTTTATTTCCAGTAGCACAAGTCATCACAGAATACTTGAAAATTCTAGAAGACCAGGAGAAGGAATCCAGAGACAATAACATTAGCATTAACTTTTTCTGAATCTGTGTGGTGCCATCTTAGACTATAGTTCTTGCTCAACACAGCAACTTGTTTCTCTTGGGAGGTTATTAGGAATGGTCTGGGATTCTGCTGTGGATACACCGCATCCCAGCTTGACTGGAGCATGCTCACATATGCTCTATAATTTGGGGGTGCTGCTCTAGAATGTATCACCTAGAGAAGCAGGTGATTAGAGACCCCAATGACCAAATTCTGGGCTTAGTTCTTTATATCCTCTATCACTTTTTCTTGAGATAATCCTCAGTATGTGATAAAGCTAAAAATGAAGTCATTGAAACAAGAGGTAGTGGCTTTTGAGACGACTTGATTATCTCGTGTGTAATCATTTCAATCAGTAAACATTTTAAGTGCCTACTGTGTGCCTCAAGGCCAGGGGCAGCCATTGAGCGTATACTGCAGTAGAAGTTTGTGAAGGACAAGGAGGAGAGGATTGGTTGTGCAGGGGTGAAGGGCAGAGAGAAAGGTGCCATCTCAACGCAGAAATCAATGAGCATGAGTTATGAGTGCTGCTAGGTTCTAAGAGATAGCACAAAGATGGATAAGGTGCATCCCCCCCTTTTTTTGAAGACCTTGTGCTGAGTTAAAGGACAGAGGACTATAATAAAGTATAAATAATACAACACATGTTGGTGTTAGGATGGAGCTCAAAGACCCTGGGCTGAACATCAGCCCCATAATTCTGTGTCCTTGGACAAGCTTATTTCTGAGCTACTGACTGATCATCTCTTTCTTCTGGAATAGGTAGAAAATGATAACAATTATTTTACAGAATTATAGTGCTTTTCTTCTTAAAGCAAGACTGCATAGCAAAACATTTAGATTTTAGGGACTGTGCAGTCACTGCTGTGTGTCAAAGCACTCCACAAATGTCAGGAAGATACCAAGGAAAAGGAAATGGTTTGATCTGGGATATTTGAGGCTGTGTAGCCTGTGTACAGAGGAAGTGGAGGACATGAGCCTCTGGGAAGAGAATGAAGGAAGATGTTGAAGTTCTGAGATCAGATAGGCTAAGGAAGGAGGCAAACAGGTGGGATAAATTATGTTTCTTGTATGCCAAGTTCACAATAACTAATAAATAGTTAAATGAACTATTCAATCTCATAAAGAATTGTAAGCTGTGGAATTGGGGAGCATGTTTGCTTACAAGAGGTATTTCATGGATAATTGCCCTTATTCCATGCTCATCCAAGGGTTGGCACAGAGTGAAGTTGTCTGCCTCCTGAGGCTGGGTGTGTCACATCAGTGTAGGACAGGGCTTTTTGGAGGACCCATTAGATGTGTCTATTTATGTACAGGGTTAATTACCAGAAAAAGAAGAGAGGCAGAACTTTTAAGATCTTGAGGCTTGCCTCCTCTTCAACATGTGTGCAGTCAAGCTGAGGTCTTCCGTGACTGGTTTTCATCTGCTGTTTTTTCCTTCCTTGGATTTCTCCTCTTTCATGGGGTTCTTCAACAATTGCTTCTGAACAGAGTTGAGAACTAAAGAAGAAGCAATTTGCTCTAACTCTAGAGGAATTACATTACTATTTGTGCCAGTTTCCTTTTACCATGACCCCTATTATAATCCTACTTTATGAGGGTGGGTGTAGAGTACAAGTTACCATGGTTACTGGCCTTATAGGTTACAGATAACCTGCCACATAATATGTTTGCATTTTTGCCAAATTTACTTTATCTATTTTCTTTCCATTTTTTTTTTAGTATCTCTGTTTGTCTGTAGATATTTCTTTGCGTCCTCTTTCTCCTCATACATATTCAAAATACCAGAAACAGATTCTTCAAAATTGAGTTAGTTGTAGAGGTCATGACCTTCTAGCCTTCAAGACTTCAACATATCTTTCCCAAGCAGGAGGATATTCTCCTAAGTGACTCATAATGCCATCATCTCTACTAACAGATAATATTTGAATGAGTATTAGAATCTCTGTAATTATTTCATTAATATTTTTAACACTTATCCAAATCCAAGACAAGGTCATGATCATTCATTGCATTTGTCTCTTTAGCTTCCTTTCATCTAGAACAGTCACCCTAACTTTGTTTAGATTTTACTGTTCGTGGCCTTGATACCTTAGAAGGTACCAGAACACTTATCTGGTGGAATGAATCACAGTCTGATTGTCTCATTGTTACCTTACGATTTCAGATAGATGAGCTCATTTGGTACAGTGTTTGTCTTCTGAATGATTATGCCAAGCATCACTTGGATGAGATGATCTTCCAGAGGTCTGGAACACATTATTATCATTATGATGATGATGATGATGATGATGATGATGATGATACATTTCACCTGGGAAAGTGATGGGCCGAATATGGGAGGAGTCTCTGGACTGTGTGAACACTCTTTTCTGCAGCAGTCTTTCTCTAATAGTCTGAATGTTTGCTTATGGTCGTGGTTGAATCAGTGGATTCCTTGTATGTGGCAAGATGGGATTTTGTGGCTGTTGATGTGTTATAATCAATCAGTGTCATGTATGCATGCATGCATGTGTGTGTGCATGCTTGTGTGTGTGTGTGTGTGTGTTATGTGTGTGTGTGTAGGACAGAGAAGAATTTTTTGGAGTCAAGTCTTTCCTTCTGCCATTATGTGGTTTCTGGGAATCAAGCTCAGATTGTCAGTACCATTACCTGCTGAACCATCTTGCTGGTCCAGTATTAATCTTTTATATTGTTCATACTGTCCTGTTGGTGGAGGCTGCTCATTCATTTCCCGGCTGCCTCAATCCAAAATAATCACACAGAAATTGTATTATTAGAACACTACTTGGCCTGCTAGCTCACGTGTCTTATTAACTAGCTTTTATTTCTTAAATTAACCCATTTCTATTAATCTGTATATCACCATGTGGTTGTGGCTACTGGTAAGGTTCTGTCTGGCATCCAGGGTCAATCTCCTGCTTCAGCTAAATGACATCTCTCTGATTCCACCCCCCCCATATATATGATTTTCCGCCTGGCTATATTGTGCCCTGCTATAGGCCCAAAGCAGCTTCTTTATTAACCAATGGTAATAAAACATATTCATAGCATACAGAGGGAATCCAACATCACCTCCTCTTTTCTGTCTAAATAAAAAGGATGATTTTAACTTTAACATAGCAAGATTATGTACAATAAAACAGTTATCCAACAAGAATTATATTTACAATATTTATATCTACTTTATCTTTTATCATAACTAATGAAAACTATAATTATCTACTCTTCAATTCCATCAAAGACCCCAAAAGGATATAGTATTACCTAAGTTAACAGGAAGTGCATTGTAAGCAACTTCCAAAATTCTAGAATTGACAGAGACATCGCATTGCCTGGACAGTTACCCAAAGTTCTTTTGTAACATTGGGGCGCCCCTTAGTATCTGGCAGACTTTTCCATGAAGCAGGAAATTTGAAAGATCGTTTTGCCTCTTTTGGCAGTTTGTCAGTCACTTTCTTCTGTATCCTGCAGAATGTCTGGCAGAGTATTTCATGAAGCAGGAACTCTGAAGGATGGTCTCACCTTTAGGCAAGCTTAGCAGTCATTTCTCTGTGGGTCCTGCTTGTCCAGTTCATACAGTGTAACATCTAGCAGTCCAGGCAAGAGCAGTTTCTTGCCCTAATGGTTAACAAATCCCATAAAGAGCCTCTTTGTTGCCCATTATCCTCTTGAAGTAAGTTGGTACTGCCAGGAGCAGATGTGTCTCATTGTCATTAAAAGTTCTGTATTCTTAAACATTTTAAATGCCATATTCTGTTAGTCTTTGAAAGGTTTGAAGAAGATCTAGCCATCTGAAATATATCTCTGTATATCTAGAACACCTAGTGAATATGACTACATGCTTGACTATTATACATGACTATTAACCTGTATTTCTTAATTATACATTATATTTTTAAATGAGTTGTACAAACACATTACTTTAATCAAGAACAGAAATATACATATATGTATATATATATCTCAAATTGACCTTAAATTTGTATCAATAAACCAAGATCCATACCAATGCAAAGTATTCATCTCTATATCACATTCCCCTTTAAATGTAAACAAACATTTATAAACAATCAGTTAGGGAATTTGGGCATAGTTTTCTCCAAACTGCTTCCTGATTCTTGTTGGGCGAAGTATTTTTGGGTTTTCACCAAGGCCTTTCAGGGGCTCTTGGTCCATCAAACCACATTAGTCTGGAAGGAACCCACAGGTTCTCATCCTCTGTGGAAACAAAAGCGGAACCTCTTTTCCAAAGCAATATATCCTTAGACCCAAATTTTGAAGTCAAGATACCTTTAAAATATATTTGTTGGCTTAGCTTAGCAGCCTGTACAATGAAATGTCTTTCTGTACTTAGCTCATTCACAGTTAAAAAATTCAAAGAAAACACAATAATATACATAATCTAGACTCTCTGCGTATATTCCATCTTTATGTGGCTTACTTTTTTACTCTATTACTTTTTTTTACAAGTTTAATATTTATTTTATTATCTTTATCCTTTACTCTATGATTGTTTGTACTCTTTTATATTATAACTGACTATACTCTTTTTTTCTCTCTCTCCTAAGCCTATGTACATTTATCCAACACTGTGACCCATTCAGAGGTCTTTTTCATCTGAATCTGTCATTATTGTGTATCTATCATCCTTTTCTGTCCAGGATTGCTTCTTAAAACGCTAAGTGGCAGGGCTAGGACTAAGGCTGCTTTGCCTTTTGGCTCCACCCAGTTCAGCATGGCAGAGGTCTGTTCACTGCCTCTGAGACTGCCAAGTGGGAGCCGTCATCACCATCTCAACTCTAGTAACCAGTTGGCCCATGCTGCCACCAAGTAACTTCCAACACACTGCCCACAAACCCCATTCAAGTGCTTGACCTCCTGAAAGAGCCGGAGTTCATGCTGCCTGAACCAGGAAGCCAGCACTTGATTATGCTGAGTCGGTAAGCCTTTTGTTAAAGGAGCCATGGTGCCCCTGCTCACCGCCAGCAAACAGCCCAACCAAAAATCAAGAAGCTGCGCTAAACTTTTTTTTTTTTTGTCTAGAATTTCTTTTCAAGCTCTTCCAGGTTTTATGTGGATGTAGTCAGCCCCACATTAGCATACTAACTCTGTAATCGGAGGCTGCTCATTTGTATCCCGGCTGCTCAGACTCCAAATAATCACACAGAAACTGTATTATTATAACACTGCTTGGCCTATTAGCACACACTTCTTATTGGCTAGCTCTTATATCTTAAATTAACTCATTTCTATTAATCTGTGTATTGTCACATGGTTGTAGTGGCCTACTGGTACGGTTCTATCCAGTGTCCAGCATCTGTCTCCTGCAGCGCTGGCCCACATTTGGTCAACTGGTACCCCTTCCTGCCAGTTCTGATGTCGTTTAGTCACATCTGTACACTGTTGGTGGATCCTTCTGATTTCTGGCATAGTGAAATGTTCTAGACTTACTTTATGCAGATCTGGACCCAGCTGTTTTTTTTTTTTTTCTCTCCCAGTGAACTAAAATGTTTAAATCAAGATCTGGGTGTTTTGTTGTTGTGCGTTTGTTTGTTTTATGAATTCATGAAAGCCAGGAGAAGTTCATTAAAAATTTGTTTGGATCCCCCATCACCCTCTGGCTTTGGGGGTTTAGATTCTGGTAGGAAAAGATGAAGGAGAAGGCCGTGCAGAGCAGAGGCTTAGAACTTTGGAGTACAGGTGGCAGAAGGATGTTTTAAGACACAGGGGCAGTGCCAAAGATCAGTTGAGAGCACATTGCAAGAAAGTGCTTTCTACTTGTTTTCCAGACTTACTGAAAATTGATCGCCTTTTTTTTAAATCCAATAGCAGCAAGAAGGTGTTTCCTCTTTGTGTCTTACATGATGACTCTTTGTTAAAATTAATTTATTTTTATTTTATGAGCATTGGTGTTTTGTCTGCATGCATGTCTGTGTGAGGGTGTTGGATCCACCGAAAGTGGAGTCACAGACAGTTAGTTATGAGCTGCCATATGGGTGCCGGGAATTGAACCTGGGTCCTCCAGAATAGCAGCCAGCACCCTTAACCACTGAGCCATCTCTCCAGCCCCCCACATGATGACTCTTAAAGCCATGAGACCTTTAGTTTCCATACCAAGAGTTCTGTACTTTGAGGAAGTTTCAGGTCTGCAGAGATAGATGCATGCTTTCATGCCTCTTCTTCAAAAATAAAAGGTTTTAGCTTTTGTTTTGAACACTCATGGTAAGATTGAGTCTGTGGATTTGCTTGTTGACAGTAGGATTTGTTCATTAGTCACCAAAGATGTATATGTGCAGTATTTTAGACAGTAACTGTTGAAATAGTGAAGCCAGGAACTTCAAAATTATTTTCT
Organism: Ondatra zibethicus; assembly: GCA_004026605.1. Classification (NCBI taxonomy): domain Eukaryota; kingdom Metazoa; phylum Chordata; class Mammalia; order Rodentia; family Cricetidae; genus Ondatra; species Ondatra zibethicus. The sequence goes on from PVIU01000235.1 coordinate 193,374, forward strand.
AAGGCAATCAGCATGCCTTTGTTATGAAAAAGTCTCTGGGGAAAACCTTGATCTTGAACAGACTGATTTTTTTGGAACTCAAAATTTCTTTTAAAAAAGTAATAGCATAACCAAAATGTGTGTTTTATCTCCTCTTTTTTTTTAACATAAACTAAACATGAAGTTTTTAATTTTTTAATTTTTTTTAATTTTAACAGACTAAACATGAAGCCAGTAATCTGACAGGGGAACCATTGATTATACATTTAAAAACAAAAGTAATTCCGAAATATGAGGTTTTTGTTTTTGTTTTTATGGTAGCATCTTGGGAAATTATAAGAGAAAGAATACTTGCTATATACTTTGTGTAGCAAGGGCATGATGATTAATTACTTATGCATCTGTTAAAATGCTCTGTAAGTTTGTAAAACACCCAAACATAATCAGTAGCTTTAAAGATATTTTTAAAATTTTTTCTTTGACAATTTCGTGCATGCATTTTGAGACATTCTCTCCCAGTGGCCTTCCTTTGCCTCCCTCTGCTTGCTCTGGACCCTGTCTTCCCATGTTCCTCTTCTACTTTGATGTCTTTGTTTGTTAAAGACCCATTCAAGTGTATGCAGGGTTGCTTGCAATGACTGTGGTGTAAGCTTGTTTACTAGAGCCTGGGTGACTGGTGGTGTCTGAGGTCTGGGCGATGCGTGTTCTGGCTATCTTTAGGTAGCTGGCTTCAGCCTGGGTGCAGTCTTTCGTGATGCCCTAGTGTTTCTAACAGTGAAGCCATGCACAGACAGGCCGAGCTCAAGTCCTCTTGCCACATCCGTGGATCCTGCAGCAGGAACCAGCAAACCATGTGGTGAAGCATGGCATCCACCTGTCCCCATCTTGGTAGAATTGCTGTGCTATAAAGGCACGTAGAAAACAATCTGGCATAAGAATCAACAATATATAAATGTTGACTATAATGCTGACAGTAGTAAAAATGATGCTGATGTTGCTGTTTATGGAGTCGGCTGCTGTTTGGTTATTGCTGCTTACTATAGTGGCACTGTTTGTCTCTTTGTTATCCACTGATTTCTCAGTGTCTGCGGCTTATACATGTCTTAGTTGACCTAATGCTAGGTGAGAATGGGGAGCCTGAGAAGGTTACTCATGGCTTCTGCCTTATCTACTCATTAATTGTACCAATGAATTATTACCGATGTGTCCCCTTGTACAGTTGGTGGGGAACTAACTTACATGCTAAGTGAGTGTAAATGTTTTCCATTTATTTAATGTGTGTGTGTGTGTATATGTGTGTGTGTGCGCACGTGCATGTGAATGTATTGTGGCATACATATGGAGGACAGAGGGCAAGTTGTGGAGGCTGTTTCTCTTCTCCACATGCATCGTGAGGAATGACCTCTGGTCATCAGGCATGGTGTCAAGCATCCTGACCCACTGAGCTATCTCACTGGCTCTAAGTGAGGTTATTAACCATGCAGAATATTTGTGTTTTCTGTTTTCATAGAAAAAGATGAGGACTGCCGATTTCATACCTGTAAAAATGATGTGTGCTTAAATGCATACATCCAAAGCATATTTAGAAGGCATTCAACATTTTCTGTAGGTTGTTGCCGTTCACTGTTGTCTACAGCCGTCTGTGTTCCTGAGACACTTGTGTTGGAAGGGGGTTGCTGGCAAGTGTGATTTCAGATGCTCTTCTCTCGTATCCTAAATGCAGTATGGCTAGACGAGCAGATCCCCAAGAAAGGCATTGTTAGTGTGCTCCATTGCCAAGAAGCCTTGAGAGCCGCTGCTTACGGAATCTTAATAAGATGACAGATCCGAATGCCACCTAGACTTCGAAAGCCTTGTTAGTGTAATGCGATCAGAATCAGCCTGCACATTTCACGGTCTAGGAACCCCAGTGAAACGGTGGTTTGAATTTTGTAGAAATACTCTGAAGAGCAACAGGGCATTTTGATTTTAATTTCTAATCTGACTTTGAATTTAAAATTTTTTGCCCTTACACGATTTCTAGATATATTTGGACTGCTTGACCTTTTTGGGTGATCGCTATTAATTAACTGACTTTGTGGGAAGTCAGAGCTGGCCCTTCCAAGTTTTGTACCAAAGAGCTGGAAAAAGCAAAGTCGTTCTTAACGTGCATTTTTAAGTTCTATACTACTTCTCTCAGAAAGAATCCAGTGGGTCTGTGGCTTTTCCGTCTTAATTCATGGCATAGTAAATTTCATTGACTTTTATGGAGTTTTAGTTTGGAAGGAACTTTGGAGACATCTATACAGAGACTTTCAAGTGATTAAGATCTAGACTTTCTGCATTGTTTAATTTCTTTTGTGTTTTATAGACATGCATACACACATACGAATACATGGATGTGTGATATATGTGTGTGAGTGCAGGCATATGTGTGCTACTGCAGGTGTGCACAGATCAGAGGACAGCTTTGGGACATTGGTTCTCTTCATCCCTTTGACTGTGTGATCCAGGGATTGAGCTCAGATTCTCAGGTTTCCCCTGAAATAGTTTTTACTAGCTGAGCCATCTTGCCAGCTACCTATATGAATGCTTTTGCTCACAGCTGCCTGTAACTTCAGGAGATCCAACTTCTCCTCCGGTTTTTGCAGGCGCTGGCACATGGGACATATGCATAAATAAAAACAAACTCTTAAAAAAAGGAAAACCACACCATATATTTTATTATGTTTAGTACAGATTTAATTATTACTAAATTGTGTATTGTTTTAAGTAATGATAAGGTAAGACTCTTAGTTATGAGGTTTATTTAAATATTTGTATTAAAATATATCCACATATATGCACACACATACTGTATGTATACATGGATGTAATTTCTAATTCTAATTCTTTTCAAATTTCTAAATACAAACCTATCAGGAAATGAGAACTTTGAAATTTTTCACCAAAATCAGTTTTTGTTATATTGAAATATCTACAGTAGTGAAATATTGTTGGTGTAAATACAAATATATAAGAATTTATTTAGTTGAATATTGTCTTACATATTAACTTTAAAGGAAACCCTTATTGTTGTATTTTAATTCTATCATGGAAGAATATTTGAAAGAATGTTGTGTTGGAAGGCACCAGTCCACTTGCAGAAACTGGACGCCAAGGCAAAAGATAAGTGTTCTGGCTTTGGGGACCCAAGGCCTTGGCAGTGGTGTTTTGTCAGAAACGAGCTACTTACACCATCTCTTCAACGAACTTAGCATTTCTTTAAAATCTAATACAGTCTCTTGTGAAATAATTTTCCTTCCCTTATTACAAAATAGCCCCCTTTGGGACGCATTGTGGTATTGTTGTGAGAGTTTTGTTTCCATTTTGTAGAGGCAAGGCATCCATGGACTTTGGTGTACAGGGGCAGGCTGAAGATATCCCTTGTGGTACTGCAGAGACAGTATCAAAAGATTCTTTAGTACTAAGCTTGGTGACATGAAGGAGTGTGCGCATGTGTGGCAGCCTGTTCACAGTTACTCTTAGATTAAAATTGATGTCAGCAAACCAAAGCCACAATGACAAAGAAGGCTGCAGTCTAGAAAGGTCCTCTTGAGTTTGAGGTCAGCCTGGTCTACAGAGTTTTAGGACAGCCAAGGCTACACAGAGCAACCCTGTCTCAAAAAAACCAACCAAAACAAAACAATAATAACACCAAAAACCTCTTCTTTTATATTCAGCATTTCTTAATCACATGTGTTTTATTTTTTATTTGTGAAGGATTTTTTTTTTTTTTTTGGTGTTTTGAGACAGAGTTTCTCTGTAGTTTTAGAGCCTATCCTGGAACTAGCTCTTGTATACCAGGTTGGCCTCGAACTCTCAGAGATCCGCCTGTTTCTGCCTCCTAAGTGCTGGGACTAAAGGCGTGTGCCACCACCTCCCGACTTTGTGAAGGATTTTTAAAAGCACTTTTTTTTAAAAATTATTGTTTATGGGGTGGGGTGGGAAATGCTTGTGCCATGGGAAGTACATGGAGTCCAGAGGACAGCCTCTGAGAACTGGTTTTCTCCTTCCACTGTGTGCGTCTCAGGGATTGAACGGAGGTCATTAGACTTGGCGGCAGACATCTTTACCCACTAAGCCATCTTGCTTGCCCATAGGTCTGTTTTCAAAGTCTTCCTTGTTAGTTGAGCATGCCTGTAATCACAGCACTCCATTGGCGGCTAAGTCAAGAGGTCTGGAAGTGAGGCCAAGCCTGGGCTATGTAGAGCAGCCCTGAGTCAGGGAAACAAAAGAACAACAAACCCAATCAGAAGAAGGTCTTCTTGGTTTGAATATTTGATTTAATTATTTGACAGGAAGAGCCTGTCTTGGTGACAGATGGAGACATGCTCAAAAAGTAGCCTTGGGCTCTTTAAAAAGAGAGAAAACAAAGAAAACAGAGTTGTTCTGTCATCCTATTTCAATCATATATTTCTATTTTTGTGTTAGCAGTAGTAGCACAGTTGTGCTTCACATTGTCTAAGAAGCCATATTTTCCATGAAGCTCCAAACAGTGTCCATGTTAATGAACATTAACCATGGCATCATTTTTAGGGAAAGCGAGATGGTTGGATCTCAGCCTCTTTTTACTTGAAAGCTGCCCTGGCCTTCAGAAAAAAGCATACCTATTAGGGAGATACAAGCTTCCAGAGAACAGGATTTGTACTCTAAAATCTCTACGGTGTTTACAATAGCCAGACATAGTCTGGGCTCTAACAGTGTGCTCTGCCATGCCCGACCTGGGATGCCCCTTTTGCTGTTTCTAAGCCTATGTTTGCATGGTCATATAGCTGCCATCTCTCCCCCAGCACAGCATACAAGACTCTGCTTCCTGCTCTGAATCCCCTAGGAGCAGATAGTGATGGCTTTTAAGAGAATGGAAAATGCTGTGGTGCTCAGTGTTGTCTCAGGGCTTTGGTAAACTTTTTTTTTTTTTTTTTTTTTTTATCTGCCAAGGGAGTGGCAGTGAGCCAAGACAGGAAAGTAGCCTCTTGGGAGAGCACTAGCCTGTCTGTGCTGCTGTCCTGGGAGGGAGGGTTTTATTTTTTATCAAGCAAGCTCTTTGAGCTCAGGTGTTTTGGAAATAGAAGGCAAGGAGCTCCTTATTCCCATGGTCACTGTGGGCCCAAAGGAGAGAGATAGTGAACCAATGGGGCTCAGAGACCATGTCTGTTCCTCCACCACAGCAGTGCCCTGTGTCAAATCAACCAAACAGTGGCCTTTGTCAAATTTCATTTTCTTCCATAAATTTTAGTTTGCACAGATAACAATGATATTTCTCCATTTTGAGATTTTTCTATAAAACTGTTGGACAAACCAGCACCATTGGGTGGACTCACAGTCTGTGACAGTTTAATCTTGCCATTTTAAGGCAAAAAGCAAAAAACAAACAAACAAACAAACAAACAAACAAACAAACAATCAACTTGTCCTATGCATCACTGACTGAGAAAAGCGAGTTCCGACCCCCAGCATCCTTGTAGAACAGGTGTGGTGGTGAAGGTCTCCTTAGCCCTGGGAGAATGGCCACAGGTAGCTCCAGAACTAGCTGGCCATTCTTGCCAATCAGTGAGCTCCAGATGCAGTTGAGACCCTGTCTGAGTGGTAAGTGGTAGAGGGGGACCCTTAAAGTTGTATTTTGCATGCTCAACATACACACAGACAGACAGACAGACACACAGAGACAGACAGACACACACACATGCATACACACAAAGACAGACAGACAAACACAAAGAAAGAATGTCAACGCTTGAGAACTATAAAAAACAATTTTAGGTTGTTTTTTTTCTCTACTGTGTGATTCCTTTGGAAAAAAAAAGAAAAAAAAAAAAGAAAAAAGCTCCAGTCTGCTGTAACTGGGTAATCCTTTAATGCTTCAATAAAGGAAAGAAAAGGAAATAAGACTGGCTTGTACACCTCTCTCCCATCTTCTGAGCTAATTGTTGTTTCCTGCACTCGAAGGCAGATGTTAAAGGATTCCTTTGATGCTGAACAGCAGGCGGACTCCAGTTGTACTTTGTTAGCCCTTGATGCATATCTGTTGCTTGAATGAACTTTGGCTTTGGCAAATTAGATTTTGCTAGTTATGTTTTTATCTAGAGCTGCAGAATAGAATGGCAAATGATTTCATTCAGCAAGGTTTCCCGTGTGACTCTTTACATAAGTTGTTTCCAGATCTCACGAGTCCTACAGAGCCCTGCAAACTGTACCTTTATTGATAAGAAAAGCAATATATAGAGTGTGGTTAGAAAACACACTTAATGTTACGTTGTTAGTAAGTGTCCGGGGATTTGATTTGGGATTTTGACTGGCCTCTAATAGTTATTATATTGGGGCTGCCTTTGTGTGTGCATTCATGTGTGTGTGTGTGTGTTTGTGTGTGTGCCTGTGCATGTGTGTGTGTGTTTGTGTGGCTGTCAGGATTCTAAACTTTGGTCCTAATACTTACATCCAAATGTTTTACCCTCTGAACTGTCTGCCCAACTGGGCAAGTTTTTAGAGATCCAGTATTAAGTGGAGATAAAGATCTTGATGAATTAGGGGACAAGAAAAAGCTCTAGTTAGCCATAAGCCCCTCATTTATCATTTATTCAGCGGCTATACAGTGAATGGGTGTTTGGAGCTAGATGCTCTGCAGCCTGCTGACAATTCACTGGTAAGGAAGACTTACAGTCAGCAAGGAAAGAGGGGTTGAGGGTGGCAGCAAACAAACCAGAAGAGAAGCGTGGGTGGCACATGGCATGTGATGATGGACTTTACACTTACAAACCATGCCCGTGGCAGGCAGAGCAGCGGTCAGCTGGGTCTCCTGGAAACACCATTGGCTTTTAGTGCTCCAGAGGAACTGCAGCTTTCCTTTGCCTTCTACAGTGGCTCTTCTGATTTTCTACCCACGCAGGAGCCTCTCAGCTCCCCCAAAGAGACAGCACACTCTTTATTCTAGTCCCCCAGGTTTCTGTTTGAAGGGTAGTGTGTGGTTTCTTTGTGTGCTGGCTGACCACGCGGGCCATTTTCTGTTGTGCTCCTAGCTATACTTGCCCTTCTGATATGATTTTTGAGCCTGCTTTAGAGGATAAGTTAAATGGCTCCTTACTAATAAGGCTTATGTAGTGTCCTGTATCTTAAAATCTTTATGGCACTCGACAATTAACATAATGTGAGTGTATTGTCAGCACAATGACATCGAACTAGTGTCTGATATCATATAACAAGCAGGGAAAAAAAAAGAAAATGCACAGAGCTAAAAGAGTCAGATGTGGGAGAAGCAGTTGTTTGAAAAAGCATTGTAATTGCCGCTGGTTGCTGGCAGAGCCATCAAGAAAGGGCATCCAAAGGTTACCGGGGATGGGAGGGTCATGTGTAGGGACTCAGACACCCTCCTAGAAAGCCCGGTTGCCGGTTTTGATTTAATTTCAGTGTCTCCACACAGGAGTGATTCAATACAGATGCATTTCAAAGTAGAACATTGAAAAATTATTTTTTAGAACAAAGGTTTTGTCAGGTTCAAAGAAATGACTGGAGGGAAAGTAGTTAAATATAAAAATTCCTCCTAAATCTTATGTTAAATTGTATCTTTTGTTGGGGTTTGTGTCGACATTAATACAGTGAACTGGGTGGTGACTCCGCAAGCTTTAATAGAATGTCTGCTGAGGTTTTTCCTCCTAGTAAATTGGCCTGAATTGGCCTGATAGTTCATATACATTACCGAGTTGTGTTTAGTTCATGCTAAAATTACAATATACGGGCTAGAGAGATGAATCAGTGGTTGTACGAGCAGTGGCTGCTCTTCCAGAGGACCCAGGTTTGATTCCCAGTAGTCACATGGTGGCTCACTGCCATCTGTGATCTAGTTCCAAGGAACTACATGAACTCTGTGGGCACTACATGAATGGAATACACAGACATACATACAGGCATACACTCATACACATAATATTAAAATAAACCTTTTTTAAACATTGCAACATGAGATTTCTACATTGGATAAAACATGCTTTCGATCAGTGTTTTCCGTCTTAATAATTTACAATACAGTAATGTATTTATCTTCTAGGTTCTATACGTGCTTGTCCCCTGTATTGCCTTTTAACGGAGATTAGACTTCTATAGTAGGGCTATGGTGGTTTGAAAGAAAATGGCCCCCAATTAGGAGGTGTGGGCTTGTTGGAGTAGGTATAGCTTTGTTGGAGGAAGCGTGCTACTGTAGGAGCGGGTATAGCTTTGTTGGACGCGTGCACTGTGGGAGCGGGTATAGCTTTGTTGGAGGAAGCGTGCACTGTAGGAGCGGGTATAGCTTTGTTGGAAGCGTGCACTGTGGGAGCAGGTATAGCTTTGTTGGAGGAATTGTGCACTGTGGGAGCAGGTATAGCTTTGTTGGAGGAAGCGTGCACTGTGGGAGCGGGTATAGCTTTGTTGGACGCGTGCACCGTGGGAGCGGGTATAGCTTTGTTGGAGGAAGCGTGCACTGTGGGAGCGGGTATAGCTTTGTTGGAGGAAGCGTGCTACTGTGGGAGCCGTCTTTGAAGTCTGTTTTGTCAAGCCTCACTCAGTGTGACTGCCAGTTGACTTTCTGCTGCCTTCTGGTCAGGATGTAGCACTCTCAGCTCCAGCACCAAGTCTGGCTGCGCACCTCCATCCTCCCTGTTATGATAATGGTCTGAACCTCTGAAACTGTAAGCCAGCCAGACCAATTTAATGTTTCCTTTAAGAGTTGCCGTGGCCATGGTGTCTCTTCCAGCAAGAGAAACCCTGACTAAGACAAGGGGACAGTTTCTTGACAATCCTGAAAGGCTGATTGTCTTGAACTAAGTTTTTACTCAGCCCCTGGCTGCCTGGGAAAAGCTCTTTCCTTCTCCCTAGCCTGTACTTTCTAGCCTGTACAGTGGAAACGCTTAAGTATCTGCAGCACAGCTCATTGATAATGTGCTTCTTCATTTCCGAATCTGGAATTACTATCACATACAGTATTCTACCAGGCCCAGGGTGAAGAGATACATGATTGTTGGAAGAGCGAGATTCGGAATCACTAGCAACCAGTGTCTAGCAATCTGAATGGGTGCTGGCTGTCAACAATTTTAAATGGTCAAAATGCTCCCAGAACCCTCCCAGTTGAATGTCAGCCTGAGTTGTCAGTGTCTAGCATTCTGTTTAGCCTATGATTTTTTGCAGGGAAGCCCATGGCATCTCCCTGCTAAGTGAATGCCTGTTTTCTGCGATGACTGTGAAAGGAAAACACCTTCGTCTGCTGAAGTAGGTCTGGCCTCTGTGTTTGACCTCTATCCCAAGGGTCTCTCTTCCTTTGGGGACCATGCTAATCATGTTGCCATGCATTTCCATTTTTCTATTCCAGTTCTTATCTGGAAACAAGTCTTTAATTCTCCTCAGAAGATAGAAGTTACGTTTTATGACTATTAACGAAACTCTGAGCATCTAAAATTGCAGACCCAGATGCATCCTTAGGTGGCATTACAAGGTCCTATACTTACTGATTTCTGGGGTAGGCCACCAAACCCTCCCTACCAAAGTGACTGTAACCAGATGTAGAATCTAGACAAAAAAGACCTTAAGACCCTGAAGAGCAGGGAGGGGGCTTCCATCTTCCTTTTTTGAATTGTTTACTTCCTGGCTCCTATTTCTTACCTTGGATTACTGACAGTAGGAACTCCATCTCTCACATGGAAGATCCCAGTGCCTTCTGTGTGGAGGAGAAAGCAACAGCCATAGCTGTCAACAATCTGGTATGGATGCAGACGCTTCCCACATGTGACCATTTCCTAGGACGGCGGTGAGTTGATTGAGTCATCTTGGACAGGTACAGCATTTTACTAGTCTTCAAAGAACCGTTTAACTGACTTTTCTGCCAGGAGGTGAAGGTGGTACCCTCAGGCTGGTTTTGAGGAGGATGGGAAGCATAGAAAATTGGTTATCTTGTCCTGGTTTTGCCATCTGTTTACATGGCTGGTAAGCATACAGTTTGTAAAATGTAGGGAGTGTATGTAGAATTTTCAGTTTCTACAAGAAACATTTGGGTTTTGAATAGGGCTTGTATTGAATTCACTTATCTTTTGGGTAGTGCTGACATATAATCAATATTAAGTCTTCTAATCTATGAACATAGGATGACTTTGCATTCATTTAGCTCTTCCGTAATTCCTTTTGACCATGTAGTAATGGTTTTTAGAGTTCAGGCTTTCCCCTGCTTATATTATTTTTTATTATCAATTATTATTTGTGATTATATAGAAATACAACTGATTTTTGTATGTCCTTTTTATTTTATATCCTACAATTATGCTAAATTAATTCATTCTAACTTTTGGGGGTGTGTGTGAATGCACATGCATGTGCTTGTATGCATGTGTGTAAATCTTTTGGATTTTCTACCTGTAAGATAGTGTCATTTGCAAACAGGGTAAGAATACTACTCGAATATCTTGATTGAGGAAACCATTATGGGGTTGGCAAGAAACCTTACACTAGAGAAATCCCAGGAATCCACAAGGATGACCCCAGATAAGACCATAAACAGTAGTGGAGATGGTACCTGAACTGACCTTCCCCTATAATCACATTGATGATTACCTTAATTGTCATCATAGAAACTTCCTCCAACAACTAGCTGGAAGCAGATGCAGAGATCCACAGCTAGCACTGGGCCAAGCTCCCAGAGTCCAGTTGAAGAGAAGGAGGAGTGAGAATATGAGCAAAGGGGTCAAGACCATGATGGAGACACCCACTGAAACAGTTGATGTGAGCTGGTGGGAGCTCACTGACTCTGGACTGACAGCTGAAGAACCTGCATAGGACCAAACTAGGCCCTTTGAGTGTGGTGACAGTTGTGTGACTGGAGTAGTCTGTGGGGTCACTGGCAGTGAGACCAGGATTCATCCCTAGTGCTTGAACTGGCTTTTGGAGTTCATTTGCTTTGGAGGAATACCTTGCTCAGCCTAGGTATAGGGGAAGAGCATTGGTCCTTCTTCTAAGTGATGTGCCAGACTTTATTGGGAGGCCTCACCCTCTCTGAGAAGTGGATGGGGAGTGGTGTGGGGGTGGGTTGGAGATAGCAGGAGGAGGGGAGGGAGAGCAAACTGGGATTAAAAAATTGGTATGTAAAATGAGAAAAGCTTGTTTTAAAAAGATAAAAGAGATTTGAAATAATAAAAAACAAAAAACCCAAAACTACTAAACAAGAAAAAAAAAGTGGGTCGTTTTGTTTTTCTTGAGTGGTAACTTTGTCTGAGACAGGCAGTAATATTGAAAGACATGATTAGAATAATGTTGTTATTGTCTTCCTGAGCATAGAAGAAGTGTTTTCAGTCATGTATCATCAAATATGATGTGAACTGTGTGCTATTCATATTTGTTTCTATTATGCTGAAATAGTTTTCTTTCTGTGTCACACTCATTGAATATTTCTATCATGAAAATGTTGAAGTTGTCAAATGCTTATTCTGCATCAATCAAGATGATCGATGTTTTTCTTTTTTCTGTTAACGTATGGTATATTACATTAATTGATATACTTTAATTGATAATTCATATATTGAGCTATCCTTGCATTCCAGAAATTAATCTATCATGCTCATGGTGTATATTCTATTAAAAATACTATTGAAGTTGGCCTGCTATTTTGTTGAGGCTGTTTTGCATTGATATTTATAGAGGGGCTGGAGGTATGATTCAGTAATACAGTGTCTGCTTTACATGCACAAGGTCCTAGGTTTAGTCCCCATACATACACATACATACTTAGATATCTGTGGTAATCCAGATAATGTTCTTCCTATAGAATAAATTTGGAAGTGGAAAGGCTAATTCAAACTGAGTTCCATATTCTCTCTCAACTGTCGACAGAAAACAAAATAAGCAAAATAACATACGTTGCTGAGGACGTAGGGAATGCTAAGTTTTCATTCAGCATTGGTGAGAGTAAATTGATGTGGTGCCAACTGTAGAGATCAATATGGAGGTTCCTCAGAAAAAAAATACAAATAGAGTTAACATATGACCTCTGGGCACATAGTTAAAGGACTGTATGTCCTTCCACAGAGACAGTTGAACATCTGTGGTTATTGTGGCCCTATTCATGATAGCGAGGAAGCAGAATTACTGAAGAGTCCTGGCAACAGATGAATGACAGAACATATACATACTGGAATTTTATCAAGCCACAAAGAAAATTGAAATGGCAAAATTTACAGGATAATGGATGGATCTAGAAATGATTAGACTGAGAAAGACCCCTGCTGCCTTCTCCCATATGTGGGTCTTTGATTTTAATTTTTACATATGATGATGTGTACCATGAGGGCTGCTTGCCAGTTGGGGCCTCCATCCTGCCTGGTTCCCACAGCTGTTTGGCCCCAAAGAAAATCATGCAGAGAGGTCTATATTAGGTTATAAACTGATTGGCCCATTAGCTCAGGTTTCGTATTAGCTCTTATAACATATATAGCCCATTATTCTTATCTATGTTAGCCACATGGCTCAGTACCTTTCTCAGCAGGGCAGGTCACATCCTGCTTCTTGGATGGTCTAGGGAGCAATGCCGAGAGAGCTTCCTGCTTCCCAGAATTCTCCTATTCTCCTTGTTCCGCCTCTACTTCCTGTCTGGTTGTCCCACCTATACATCCTGGCTAATGGCCAATCAGCATTTATTTAAATAATGATTGACAGAATACAGACAATTCTCCCGCACCGATGATGTGACTGTGGCTATTGGTTGTGAGGCTAAAATGGGGACCACAAGTGAAGAAGAAGAGGTTTTGAGGATGTGGGGTGGGGTGATACGGCACAGGCAAAACGAAGGGGGAAAGACAACTACTCTGGGTGGGAGGGTACCAAGGGCATGGGGGAATAGTAGAGGATGTTCAACAAAAGGTGTATATGAAAAAGCCATAATGAAACCCATTACTTTATATACTAACTTAAAAGTAATAAAAGTTTGAAAGCACGTAGGGGAGCTGGTGGTGACTGCCCTGCAAGTCTGATGGCCGTATCCGGATCCCGCATACCCACGCAGGGCCAGCTGTAGCAGCAGTGTCTGTAGCTGGAAGAGACTGGAGCATTACCCAATCATTGTGCTCCAGCTGTTGGGAGAGGCCTTGTCTCCACAAATCGGTGGTCTCGGAAGACACCAGCACTGACTTCTAGTCTCCAAACACATGCCCACACATGCCTACACACATGCACAAACACACAAGCACACACATTTGCATGCACACACATATACACACACAAACACAATGGAAGTACAGCATTAACTCATTTGGACAACTGGGGAGTAAAACTGTCTAGTGACCATTAGATATTTCAAGGGAATTCACAGCACAGGGAATATATAGTAAAAATGGCCTGGCAGTTGATGGCATTTAAAGTAGGATTTACATCACCATCCAAAATGAAATTGTCCCCGCCCTGTTCCCAAGAATGATTTTTAGCCTGACTGCTGTGACTGAGAGATTGATTTCTTGGCAAATCTTTCTGGAAAACACCGCAATAAAGAAACTTGGATGTATTCACCAAATTTCTCATTTATTCTGTAAACTGTCTTTATAGAATGTGTGTGGTGTAGTACAGCCAGCAGAACTGAGCTGGTTTTTTTTTTTTGTCACAAAGAGCTTCCTCAGTTTCCAGAGACAAATGGTTACCACAGCGAGACATTTTCTTTCACTATGTCCTCATTTCTATTAATGTTATTATGGCATCTGACTCTTTTATGCAGCTCTTTTGGCCCCATCAACAGTTTATTCTGAGATATCTCTCTTTGCTTCTAGCTTGGTCTGCAATCTGTGTGGTTAGCCTAAGACATGTGCAGATAAATTGCCTGGGTTCAGCATCCTCAGCTCGGAGCTGAAGATGCTGCTGTGCCCTGTGCAGATGGATGCCTCAGCTTTTCAGCTGAGAATAAATCTCAGGATGCCTTGGTTTGCAGTTTTCATTGTCGTGTAGTTCTTGACCACTCGTTCCAGACTGCCTCATTTCACAGAAAACTGAGTCTAAGCAGAAAAGCAAAGAAAATTGCACCTCCTCACTCACCGCTCCTCTGCCCTTCACAACTGGATTCATGAGTGTGAAGGCCCGGCTAGCAGGGGGCAGTGACTGTTTCCATTGGGTGCCATTTAGAGTGCTTCTGGTACAGTCGATTAGAGGGTTGGAACCTGGAATGTGGTGATGATGGAGGAGAAGAGGCAAAGAATAGGAGAGCCAATAAAAAACAACCTTAACGTACAGCATGCCAAGAACAAGTTTCATTTGTCTATTAAACATGAGCTTTCCCCTTTGTTCTGCTCTGGAATTGTAAGAACACAGACATCCTTCCCTTCCGACCATTGCCACTGTCTACCTGTGTTTCCAGGGCAGTACAGCAGTCAGACTTGTCACCTAGAAGTGATGGAGACTGGCATAAGGATTGCAGAAGAGAGGAACGGTATTGACATACTGGGCAGGCTCTGGATTAGAAGACTGTTCAGCCAGCTTATAGCCAAATCTGTACATTAGGGTTAGTTCTCTGTAGGGTCAGCACTACTGAACACTAGATGTTGGTGTTTCTAGTTACAGCCTTACAGGGACCAGACACTCAAGGTCATCCCTGTTCCTTCGGCCCTTGATGCCCCTGGGCAGGGTGTCATGACAGTTCCTTGCAGCTTCAACCATCCTCTTCACATCTGTGGCTCTAAGTTCCTGGTTGGTGTAAGGCTGAGTCACGTGCTTATGCTTGAGTTGCGCAGGACTCTGGGAAGATGAGTATCTGCTATTTTTATGTTGCAAAGGCTGTCTCTTAGCAAAATTCACATAATGAGAAATTCCTTACACATGGGAAAGGGGTTCCAATGCGGTACATTCTCTCCCTTGCCAACCAGACAGACTCACTGAAAGAAGCTACAGTAGGGCTTGGTAGAAGAGGAAGTGGGTAGCAGTTAAGATGCTCATCCTCCTAGAATGATAATGGGTGGACTTATGACAACAAAGATGGTTGACTTTTTAAAAAATCACATTGGTTTTTATCCATGTGTGTATGTGGGTGCACACAGACTATATGTTGCATGTGTGGAGGTCAGAGGAGCTTGTAGGAATCAGTTCTCTATTAAGTAGGTTTTGGGGGTTGAACTGAGGTCATCAGACTTGGCGGCAAGTGTCTTTACCCACTGTGAACTGGCTTGCCAGGCCACCTAATTCTTTCTGGTGTCCAAGGGCCCCTTTTGCTTTTGCTCTGTGCTAACTGACAAAAACTACAACCAGTGAAGACTGGTTATGTTTGACTTCTCACCGTGTTCCCCAAAGTAATAAAATGAAATAAATTAAATTGACTTAGCAGTTTGATTACCCGGAAGGAGCTAATTAAGATTTATCTGTTTCCTTGTTTATAAACTAGACATTGAACTTTCCCATTAGTTCGTCTTTTATACGTGGGTGGTTTTATGTACTTCATTGATTTATTTCCACTCTTTAAAAAGGGGGAAGGGTGTGTGTCTGTGTTACATACATGTGTGGATGTGTACATGCCACTGAATGCACAGAAACCAGCAGAGGACATCAAGTGTCCTTTTTCTCTCTGCTTTATTTCCCTTGCGCCTGGGTCTCTCACTGAACCTAGAGCTTGCAGTTTATCAGCTGTACTGGAGGCTCCCATGCCGCAGCTGTCTTCCTGTCCCTCCTCTAACCCTCAGCTCCCCAGCACCGGGGTTATAGACATTGCCATGCCTGGCTGGAGATCTGAACTCTGGTCCTCATGCTTGCAGAGCAAACCCTTTTACCCCAGTGACTCATCTCCCCGCACTAGAATTCCATTTTTAAGTTGCAGTAAATACAGATAGATAGCTTGCAGGTTCCGGCTCCATTTATCTGCATCATCATTCCAATAGTATGACTACTTTAAATTCATTTAGTTCTTCAGTTATTAGCTTCCAAATAACAAATTGATAGGTTCATATTGAAATTTCTTTTTAGTTTCTTTACAAGTTGTGGTGGTTAGTTTTAATTGTCATCTTCACGGGATCTAGATTGCCTGTGAGGTGGTCCTCTGGTGTACTGCAGGGGGTTAACTTGATGATGTCATCATCTTCACAGGATCTGGATCGCCTGTGAGGTGGTCCTCTGGTGTCCTGCAGGGGGTTAACTTGATGATGTCATCATCTTCACAGGATCTGGATCGCCTGTGAGGTGGTCCTCTGGTGTACTGTGGGGGGTTATCTTGATGATGTCATCACCTTCACAGGATCTACGTTGCCTGTGAGGTGGTCCTCTGGTGTACTGCGGGGGTTACTTGATGATGTCATCATCTTCGCGGGTTCTAGGTCGCCTGTGAGGTGGTCCTCTGGAGTACTGTGGAGGTTATCTTGATGTTGATTGAGGTGAACTCAGCAGCAGTAGACATTGATCATGTTGTGTTTCCTGATCACGGATGCAATGTGATCAGCTTCTCCAAGCCCGGGTCCCCTTGATCTCCCTGCCATGGTGCACTTGAACTGTGATCTAACATAAAGTCTTTGTCAGATATTTATCCCAGCTACAGGAAGAGGAGCTAAGATACTGTTTCACACACTGAACATTGACTTCCTCTCAAGGATGCTTTTGATATTAAACTAACACCTGCCCTTTATTCTTCAAAGTGGTTATACATTTTCACAGACCAGCTCTGCACTGTATTATGGCTTAATTTTTTTCTTGTGTATCATACTCATTTCTGGTTTTGCTCTGTACTTTTTTCCAACGCTATTTATTCATTCTCAGATTCTCAAATAAGGTCAAACAGTGGTCCGTCTTACAGGTTTTCTGTGTTTCATTTTATGTGACATTTGTCCTGGTGTCCTCTGCTCTCTTGTTCCCTCTAGACAGTTTACTCATGAGGCCCTTTGCTCAGTGGTTTGCCTGCTTCCTTGACCCCCAAGTGGGAATTCTTGACTGACGTGCTTATTGGATACCATCTCTTGACTTAGACCCTTTGGGGAGGTATGCTGCCCAGTGGTTTCTTTAGAAAGTGTGGGTGATGTGTTTTCTGCCATCTGGGCTGTGTGAACATATCATTTAGTCCCCCCTTTCATGGTATGCTAAAGTAGGATTCATTTTCCCTGAAGAATTTGTAGGGCTGCTGCCATTTTCTTCATGTTGTTGTTGTTTTAATCATATTGTGAGGTGCTGCCCCTTACATTTTTTGTATGTTACTTAAAAAAAACCTTTTACTTTGTTTTCATCTTTATTTATGTGTATATCTCTGTATGTGCGTGCCATATGTATGTGCCAGGTGCCCATGGAGGCACATAGATAGATGGCTGAAACATCTCTGTGGCAGCTAGGATTATTGTTTTTGTTTGTTTATGAATTGTTATTGATCATGTGCATTTGACCCTCGCTTCCAGGGTTGACTCTGTTTCCTTCCTAAGTTCTTGACTGTCCTTGCAGCTCCTCTACCACATACACGTCTGCTGGTCCTAGCCCATTGTTCTTCTGAAGGTGCTAGGCAAGGCTTGGACACTGGCGGCATTGGCATAGAGTGGCTTTCAGAATTCCCATTGCCCTCGTTGTGCTAACTGTAGATCTTTGTCTTGACCTGGGTGGTTTCTCTAGAAACGTCTTCCCATCTCCTACCCTGCCAGTTCCCTGGGAACCTGACAGAGGAAGGGCTGCAGGGCTCTCCAGGCTGAGTGCAAATTTGGAGTCTGCCACCTCCCTGTGGCACCATGACCCACCACTAGTTCTGGTCCTTGAGTCCAGATTCTCCCAGGATCCTTCACCAGGAACAAACCTGACTTTCTGCTGAGGTTAGAGAAGGGAAGTAGCGGCTTCATGATTAGGGAAAGGTATAGAAACTCTGTCATTAAGATGGTTTGCAGGTGACTCTCCAGTCTACACAGCCACCCCCATCTTCCCTCCTCTGACAGCCCCCATTTCTGGTGTAGCTGCACCTTAATATTTGTACGGGTCTGCGCCCAACTTCTTGACCACTCTGATGGTAGATGTTTAAGTTTTCTCTGTCCGGGCTTTAAGGAGTCACTCATCAGGGGCCTCTTGTTTTCTTTGTCTTCAAAATTATTACCACTTCTTTTGTCTTCTTCCTTTCTTTGGCACCTTTTGCGTTTATTTCTGGCCCTGACTTTATGGCATTTATGAGGAACTGGAGATGCATGCAGGATTATGACCTGCCACATGTAACCAAAATCACCAGTTAATCAGCTTTTGAGGTTCACCACTACTTTGGTACGTGGCTGACTGGCCCATTAAGGAAAGATTCTTGCGGTTAGTCTCCCTCCTTCAGGTTTGTTCGGAGAATGTCACTGTCACTTTCAAAATGAACTGAGTGCTGGCATCCTGACTAAGGTGGTGTATATATATGTAATGGGGAGAAAGTTGGTTAATGCTACAAATTCAAGTCTGTCGTGAGACCCAGCCATTAGAATAATGTCACAAGCATCATTTTTCCAACATTTTAGGATATGGCTTCTTTACCTTAGGGTTTTACAGAACCACCATCCCAGGTGGATCAGTCTTTCTCGGATCTACTTATAGGATGACTTGAGTTGGAAGTTGGAACTCAAGTTGGAAGAAGTACTGTTTCTGAGGACTACTGACTTCAGTGTTGTGTTCTGCAAGGCCTGGGGCTCACATGAAGAACACCTCTATAGACTCAATGGAAGCATGTTGGGTAATCCTCCATCAGTACAGTAAAAGTCATTCAGAAGACGATGGTGCCAAAGGCATCTATCACTAGGTATATAAACACAGCTTCAGGATCAGGACCAAGTATCCTCTTTCATCTAACTTTCCCCATCATCCTTAGAGACACATCTGAGCAGCAGGCTCACTCTCTCTCTGTCTCTCTCTCTCTCTGTCTGCGTGTGTGTGTGTGTGTGTAACAACACGTGTGTAACACTAATAGTTTTTTAAGAGGGAGTGGGGAGACATGAAAAGAGTGGGAGTAGGGAGAGGAAACGGTGATAATGAAGTAAATTCGATACTCACAAAATTATAAAAAATTTTGAAAAAAAAAAGAGGCTGGAGCAAATTCTAGGCTAGTTATCAATACACTGTTCTAAAATAGAAGAAGAATGGGTAATTTCTTGCAGTTTTTAATGTAATTAGGGTGCATCAAGGATTATCTGACTTTACTCATCTGTTATAAAAACTAAAGGGTGGTGAGTTCCAATTTTAAAGGCTCTGAATCCTGCAGGGCTTGGGTGACTACACAGCAGCACAGCCTGGCTTCTGATAGAGAGCTGATAGCGCCTTAAGGAAGTCTGCAGCTCCATAGGGTGGGGCTAGCGGTTTCTGTTTTGAACACCTTGTGATCCCTGTTGGTACCCTGAGGTTGAGAGCGTGTGGAGGTGCTGGGAGGAAGCCTTCCTGTGTGATGCCTCCTGTTGCCATCGTGATAGACTCACTCCCGGGGCATCTGTTTTGTGGTGGAACTTCCTAGAAGTGTCTCTGCATTAAGCAACGGGCAGGAAGTACTTCTGTCCTTAAAACCAAAATAGACAGTCTCCCTCATTATCGTAGCTCACAGGCATGCGGATTTTAATGAGATGGGCACATCCCTTGTGGTTTTCACAGATTTAATGATCAGATTATTTAATGCAGAGCTTAGGGGGAAGTGGCCATGGTAAAACAGATGATGGAGATGTTTCTTGAAGTTAAAATAACAACTTTTTTCTCTTTCTCTGTGTTTTTTAAAACATGTTTTTCATTTTTTGACAGTTCAAGGAATTTGCTTGTCTTAGTATGTTTTGATAGATGTTTACTTTTCTCATGTTTTAACATCAAAAGACTATTACCTGGGGACAAAGTAAGTCTCTTCAAGAAGAATTAGGTGTGGTAGGATTCTTCATAGTCCTGGCTGTCCTGGAACTCACTCTGTAGACCAGGCTGGCCTCAAACTCACCGAAATCCTCCTGCCTCTGCCTCCTGAGTGCTGGGGTTAAAGGCCTGTGCCACCAACGCCTGGCAAGAATGGATTCTGTTGACCAAGAAACAATGCTGAGAATAAGGGTGTAGGGTAAACATAATAGTGAGCTCTTTTGCAAAGTACTTGAGACCTTTTTTATAAGAATGGGTACTGTTGGCCAAGAAAAAAAATGCTCAGGCGTCTGGGGGGATTTGAGTGAAGCCTGGCTCTTCAGATGGCAAAAGATCACCAGATTATTAACTGGTGATTAATCCACTTCCAGCCTTCTGGGCCGAAACAGATGTAAATCCTTTCCATTGAAGAGAAAAACCTGCAAGTTTAACATTCCTGGTTTCCCTAGTGCTGTCTGTAACCATGAGAACCTCTGACTCACTACGATAAGGTACATGAAGATGTTTCACACACTGCCTGGTAGCAGATATGCTCTGTAATAGTTGCTGCAAGGGTTATTCTTAAAGAGAGAAACGCCCATGAAGTTTCTATAAAGAAAGAAAGACCTTCAGCTAGATGCTAAAGAAGAAGCACAAATAGAAAAACATATTAGAGAACAAAAGCTCAAATCTGCAAGTAATATAATATTTATATTTCTTTTTAAGTAGTCAGGGGCATTTTATTTATTTGTTGGAGGAAGGCCACTTGTTTCGTTCCAGGCCACTTAGCCCCAAAATAATCACACAGAAACTGTATTAATTAAATCACTGCTTGGCCCATTAACTCTAGCTTCTAATTGGCTAACTCTTACATATAAATTTAACCCATTTCTATTAATCTGTGTATAGCCACGTGGCTGTGGCTTACTGGCTAAAGTTCAACATCTGTCTCTGGCAGGGCTGCATGGTTTCTCTCTGACTCCGCCTCCTTTCTCCCAGCATTCTGTTTAGTTTCCCTGCCTAGCTCTGTTCCCCTATAGCTCTGCTATACGCAGTTCCTTTATTAATCAATGATATTCACAGCATACAGAGGGGAATTCCACATCATTTATTAGCCAAAAAGCACTGTTTATCAAAAATATTTGGCTCAGGCCAGCCTAGGCTACCCGAGAGCCTGTCTAAATACTAAGAATCATAATCATCGTTGTTGCTGTTTGGAGAAGAGCCTTGGCAATGTAGTGGGAATCACATAGGGCTGTGTCACGGTGGGTTATATCCTCTGTTTCTACTCTAAAGTTTCATTAGTATTTTAATCTCTCACTGAGAGCTGTGTAGAGGAGGCATTGTGAGCCCATTTCACAGATGCAGCTTCAAAGGCTCGTAGCCCCCACAGCCTCTCACTAGTCCAGTGACAAAGCTCTCAGTTCCCCAGGTTTCAAGTATGTCCTTGCGTTTCCAGAGGTAGCTCACGGAAGAACCAATGTTTCTGTTGTGCTACATCAAAGGGCCTGTGTTAGGCTTGGGTGTGTTTGTACTTCTTGACTTCAAACGCTTAAGGATTAATACTGGAATTTTCTAAGAAGGAAGTAGTAAACAAAGAAGGCATCTCAACAGCCTTGTGTATTCAGTCACCCTGCACACTTCAGACCTTGTTTGTAGCTTGATAATGTTGAGCTTCGTTCTCTTATACTTCAGTACTTTGGCTTTCAAGACCATTGCTGAGCTTAAGGAAAGGGAAGGTTGGTACTTCAGGTAGCTCTTCAGGGTGACAGGGGAAGTGACCGGAAGAGGAAAGGCAACAGAGCATCCTTTCAAACCTAGCGACCACAGACCAGCCTGGGGTGAGATGACGCAAGCTCTGTGAACCCCAAAGGTTCCGACACCCTTGCCACTGGCCTTTACCAGGTTGCCCCAGCCCCTTTCCCAGCAGCACACACATGAAGTCAGTCTCCCACTCGTCTCTGTGGTTTTGGCTGCAGGCCTGGGTCAATAACTTGCATCTCATGCTAGTTCTTTGTGCTATTACTTTGCAGCTGGTGATTGAGCTTCCATGGTCTTTCTGGTTGTCAGTTTGTCCTGTGTGCCTCATGGCAGAAGAAAGCCAGCTCCTGTGGATCACGGAAGGCATGTTCCTTCTCCTTGAAGCACCTGTGCTCACGTTCCAACACAGCAAAATAATTAGTGGTGTCATTGATGACCATGTGCTAGCAAACAATGATTAATCATACTTCGAATTCTCTGAGAAAAACATTAATCCTCTGTGGTTGAAATTAAACCCATTTAGTGCTGAAACTGGCTGTCCCTTCAATTATTGTGAAAATCTTGACCATTCTTCATGACTTACTCCTTGAGATTTTTTTTTTTAAAAAGCAGAATTCTTACCATGTTGTAACAGCTGGGATGATGGTGGATTGTGATTTAATGAGTCACAGGATATGTTATTTTGAAGAACAAAAGCCACCTTCTTGGTAGTTCTTGCTGCTATTCCTCTGACTAAAAAAAAATGTTCCTTGGGCAATGCCAGTATTGAAATTTTGTTTGCAAATTCATCTTTAAGGTCAGTATCACCAAATAGTTGCACAGTAATACTATCCTGAAATAGTTAAGCGAGAACCAGTGGTAGCTTGGGGAGCTGTTGACATAAAGTATTTACTTTGAAGAGAATTCTTAGCATTTTTGCCCCATGTCAGCACAATAAGAATTTGCAGGAAGGGGGGCACATTAATGTACTTGTCAAGGATTAATGACCTGCTGGAACATTCATGGTGGGGAATATGTTATGGATAGTATCATAAATGGCAGTAATTAAAAAACTGCACACTGAACACTTTGGACTGGCAGAGAGATTCCTTCCACCCCCTGGCTTGCATTCAAGTGAGTGCTGTGTTGTTTATCTTGCTCCCTTGCCTTCTGGAGAGTGGAAAGGGGAATGCCCGTCTCAAGGGGTTGTTTCTGTGCTGCCAGTGCACTCCAAGGCCAAGTGCAAGCCCAGTGTGTACAAGCTGCTTTCTGCTTGAGCCCTGGAAAAAAAGTGTGTTGGGGATATATTGTTCACAGCATATTATTTACTGATCATGGGCAGAATGAGTCTGGGAGGGTCAAATTACTTTTTCTCAGTCAGAGAAACAAACAAACCTGTCACTTAGTACATACTAGTAAACTACCCCTCCCTTTTAGGGCCTCTATTATTGAGATTATTTCCAGACAGATATTAGTGTTGTTCTTCTGTACACTATATGACACGTGTTCTGTAGGGCCTGCGATGCCTCGGAGCTTATGTGTTAAAAGGGAAACTAGGGCTGGAGAGATGGCTCGGTGGTTAAGAGCTCTGCCTGCTCTTCCAAAGGTCCTGAGTTCAATTCCCAGCAACCACATGGTGGCTCACAACCATCTGCAATGAGATTTGGTGCCCTCTTCTGGCCTGCAGGCATACACGCAGACAGAACACTGCATACATAATAAATAAATAAATAGATAGATACATAGATAGATAAATAGATAGATAGATAGATAGATAGATAAATAAATAAATAAATGGAAACTAATAGGATTGCAAATATGTTAGTACAGAAACACAGGCTGTACCTGGGGTGGATTTTCAAGGTAGTGAGTCTTGATGTTTATCTTGTGGTCCCTGTGGGTTGAAGCCAGGCAGGGTGCTGTGAGGTTGAGCATCTGGGAGCAGTGGCGCCATACTGCTAGGGTGAGGAGCCTGTCCTTAGAAGGACAGCAAAGCAGGTATAGTCTTCAACTCCTGTTCCTTTGGGTGCTCAGAATCTTTGCACCTCTACTTATTTCGCATTTAAAGAGCACCATCCCGTAATTTTGGCGACCAACCTTGTGCTATTTATTTATGAACTCATAAAGATTCCCTTTTGTGTGAAATAATTGTAGTTGAATGTGATTTACAGTGTTCCTTTGAGTCTGTCAGGGTAGGACAGCTGGACTGTTTCTGTTCTCACCATTTAATTGGCCTCCTTACCCTTTAGCTGGGAAAATTATTCAGTCATATACTGGTTTATTGAATCATTCACATTTATTGCATACTGACTGTCTTCCATGCTCTAGGAATACAAAAATGAATGACCCAGTTATTGGCTTCTGCCGGCTTTGGTACCAGATCTATGGTGGCTAACCCCAGTGGTGAGCACGTGGTTCTATGAGACTGTCACCATAGTGGTGGCCTGGATTGCATTTCTATGTAGAATAGGCAAACGGCTAGAACAGTCAGACGCTGCCCGGGAGTTTTTCATTGTGTTCGGTTTCTAGTGAACATTCCTGCTTTTGCTGTTTTCGGGATTTATTCCATGCATTCCGAACCCTGTGGGGAAAGCCCGAAGTGGGGTGTGTACTATCAGTTTTAAAGGCATTGGGCTAGGAAGTCTGCAGCAGATGCCACTGTCAGCTCCACCCCACCCCAACCCCTGTCCCCTGCTTTTATTTGCCAGTGTCTGCCTGTTGCTGCTTAGGTGGGTTATCCTTTTAAGTGTTGGAATTGCTGTGGCTCACAAAGACTGGTAGATGGTGAGCCAGAGCCCTGACTGTAGGTAAGTGAACTGTAAGCAAACCTTGGGAACATGGGAACATTGGCACCCAAAGCCTAAGGTTGTCTTAGGAAGCACTTTCTTCCACATCATTCACCCATGCACTGCCTTAATTCTAGCAGGCAATGTATGTCCCTACTTTGATAGCCAGCATGCGTGTTTGTTTACCTTTAAACAGGGTTGGATGGTTTTCATTGGGCGCGGGGGCAGGGGTCACATACCAAGAGCAATATCTGTCTTTTCCACTGTTTACTAGTCACTTCATTCTTGACAAAGAACTGTGTGTATGTGTGTGTGTCTGTGTGTGTGTGTGTGTGTCTGTGTGTGTATGAAGTGCAGGTGTCAATGTATACAAATGTAGGGGACAGAGGAGGACATTGAAAATCTTCCTCTATGATATTCTCTGTCTCTCTGTCTGCCCCAGGAGTTGTAGATGAACCTGAAGCTTACTATTTTGACTAGGCTATGCTAGTTGACCAGTGACCTGGGATTTGCCCATCTCTGCCCCCTCACTTTACCTCTACACTGTTTACTAACATGTGAGGCCTTACCTAGCTTTTATGTGTGCTTTAGGGACTTGAACTCAAGTCCTCTTGCTTTCACCCCAAGTGCTTTTCCCATTGACTTGTCTTCCCATGTATCCTCAGGAACACTAATGTCATTAGGTGTGCCTTCCCTAATATCCCAGTTCTGCTGTAGACGTAGTATGCCCAGATTAGCCCTTATGCTCCTTCCAGTACCAAGTGTGTGGATTGTTTTTTCACATCCAGTCTCTTCATCTGAACTCCTGTCCACTTTCCTGCCTCTGAAGAGCTAATTCATCTTTTCTTGCTCTGGTTCTCCACACCTTCCTTGCCACTGTCCCGGTCCCTTCAATGCACAGCTCTGCGCATCTAGTGGCCCTGAAGCTCTTACAAAATGGTCTGTCCCCTTACATGCTCCTACACTCACTCTGGTGATGCTGTTCCCTGTCTCCTCTATGCCACTAACTCCGCCCTCAGTCAAGGCAACCAGCTACTTTTCAAATGTCAGAATCAAAACTATTTCTGTTTTTAATCTTCATTTGCCTCTGTATCCCATGGCGCTTCTCCGGAGACCTCTGTAGCCTAGTTTTTGCTACAAGGGCACGGTTGGCTTTCTGGTCTGCCATTGCTAGCGCCTGTCTCTTGGTACTAATGGTGTAGTCTTCTCTCTGCCCTCAACCCTTCTGTGATTCTGTGACATTGCTTCTATGTCTCTGCCTCTCTATGTGAGTTCCTTAATAATTTTGCATTTTATTCTGTCTTCTTCTCCAGGCCTCGAATCTTCCACACCTCAGTGTTTAAAGCTACAGACTGACCTTTTGGTCTTCCTATTCCTTCCCTGGTGTTCTACACTTTGGATCTAATGCCATCAGTCTGCATGGAGTTGATCGAGTTGTTCTCCCTGTGGCATCTAGATGTTTCCAAATGCTAATTGTTTCATCCTTTCCCTGCTCACTCCGCTATCTTAGTCTTCACCCTGCCTCTCCTGTCTGTGTGGTTGTAACGAGTTGGCTGGCTTGCTACTCTGCTTCCACCCCACCCCCTTTTGATCCACCGGAAGAGAGTAAGCCATCTGGAACCCACATCTGACCCAGGCTTAGCTAGCTGCAACCAGGTCTAGTCAGAGATTTCTGAAAGAGATACAGAGTGGCCAGCTGGCTCCAGTCTTCTTCCCTGGTCTGATAACATGGGTGTCGTTCTGTAGTGGGACCAAGAGCAGTAAGCCATATGGTACAGTTTCTTTCCACTGCCTTTGCCATTTTCTTGATGCCCATCCAGATTGCCTAACTCCAGCCCAGCCTTAGACATGTCAGACACCCTTTGTTCCTGGATGCCTTCTCTGACCTCTTCTTGTCTGGGCTAGAGACCACTGCTGGATGGCACTCAGATCATTGCACTCACCCACTACCCTACAGGGCCCATTCTGTGCAAGTCCCTCAGCCCGGTGAACCACTGTCCTTGGAAATTGAGATGCTATTTTATTCATCTTGTTGAGGAATGCTTGACTTCAAGTAAAGTTGTAACCTGTGCTTTTTAAATGAAAAGTTAATGATAGTAAGTTAATTAATGTCCACAGAAATGTATAAAAATGTGAATATTTGTTACTTTTAGAAGGGAGCACAAAAGGACCTTCTATATAGAGTGTAATTGATGTGTGCAGAAGTGTTAGTGTTCCCTCCCTCCCTCCCTTATCACTTTGACATGTAACCTCTCCGATTCAATACATTTTCTTTTTTCCTTTTGAGTTTTTAGAGTATTATTGTCAGGGCGTTAGTTCAGGTGTCACGGCAACAAGCCAGGCCGGTCCCATCCTTGATATTGACTACAGAGATGCACAGTTATCCCAATGCTGTGGGATAGGTGGACTTTCCGTCCCTGACAGGGATTCTTAGGTTCACTGCAGGGGCCACATGCTAACCCTCTGCAGGCTCCATGCCTGCCTGCAGAGACAGAGAGATTCCTTCCCGCATGTGACAATGAATAATTCATAAACATGGTTATCTGGAAGGAGGTGGTCATCATTAGCATTTTAATGAAAAAATACGATCATTATCCTAAGACTGTTTTATTTCTACCTTTCTGTGTCCTCTTCTTCAACAGCGAGCCATCTCACTGTTTCCAGAGTCCTTGGGAGTTCCGGAGTCCCCTGCTAACGCGCTGACTGTCGCTATGGGCAGAAGGTACCCACAGGCTCGCCGGTGTCCAAGTAGCTCATGTATGTATGCCATCGTGCACGTGTGTCTTCTTCCTCCTTCTCTCCCTCTACCTTTCCTCCCTTCCCTTCCTCTTCTCTCATTGTAGAATATCCCAGGGCTCTAACCTGGTGAACGCTCATAAGATATATATGAGAGTATTTAGAAATGTAGAAGAACGTTGTGTTCTGTGTTAAGGTTTTCATATTAGATAGTGATGAATGTTATCTAAATTAGTATTTTTATAATCCAGTAGCTCTATCAGACCAGATGACGCTTTTGTGTTTCAGTGTATCCATTCACACATAGCCTTTAAAATGCTTTTTCTTTTCTCATCACAGTATATAAAACATTTAAGACAATAGGAATGCCACAAATTAAAAGCATTTCCCAGTGACTGTTTTAATTCCATTAAAGAACAAAACCCAAAACCCCACTCTGGTCCTAGAGAGGCCCCAGCAGTGCGCCTTTGTTTTCTGTGCTTTGGGTAGAATGGCTTGGCTCTTGGGTGTCCGCGCTCACTGAAGGCAGCCCACTGCCCTGGAGGTGGCTCTCTGTCTTTCAACACTGGAGCTCCTCCAGCCGCTTTGGGGAAGTGATCCGTTGCTCTTCTGTTGGTCCTTACCCGCTGATTAATGTCGCTGCAGGAAGAGAAGGGACTGCCTCCCATCTGATGATCTGCCCCTTTGTTGATGTCTTTGACCATCTTGTTCTTCACTTCTTTTGATCTTCCAGCTGTATAGATAATTCATTTATTTTGTTACTTTCCTTTGTACTCTCTAGAATGTTGGTGTCTGGTCAGGGAGGTGTTGGGATATGTCCCCCCACACTTGTTTTGCTCCTATGGTGATATTTATTTATTGTCACCCTGCAGTCTCATTTCCTTGTACAGCTCAGGCTTTGTTTTCTTCCTAGAAAAGTTAGAAACCTCTTCAGGCACTTGTATAGTCAACCTGGTCATTAGAAGCAGTGGTGTTTTAGAAGCTGTGGGGATGGACTGCTCCTCGCAATAGCAGAGATTCCCATCCACCACCAGCAGCGAGCCAGCAGCACCGGGGCAAACAGGGACCCCTGGAAGAGCTCTGCCGTTGCTGGGCAAATGGCTCAGTGATCAAGTAGCCGATCTTCTTGAGGACCCAGGTTTGCTTCACAGCAGCCACAGGGTGACTCACACCATCCCAGGGGTCCTTGCCCTCTTCTGGCCTCTGATGATACCAGCACACATATGGGTGCACATACATACCTGCAGGCAATCACCCATACACAAGAAATAAAAAAGAATAAATCTTTAAGAACGTAATTAAAATAAGAAGTAAAATGAGCTGCTTTAGAAAAGAGCGTCACCAGGGTAACACGTGTACCTGGGTGCTGTAGAGGGAGACAGACGGACACACTGTGGCCAATGCCTGTGGGAGCTGAGGGTGGATTTCTGTATTTTTAAACTTTAACATTTTAGGTGGTTATGTAAGTACCTATGTAATCTCTATTTTGTCCCTTACCCTCAAAGCTGAAATAATCTGTGCTCTTGCTGGGGGTGGGGCTCTCCTACCCTTTCTGTAAGGGGACACTGTAAAGCATGCACACTGTTGATCCACGTGCCTTGGTAGGATCTGACATTTTCTTCTTGGCCTACACAAATGCTACTTTCACGGGGTCCACTCAGAAGTGTTGGGAGAGGGATTCTTCCTTCAAATGCTTATAGTTCTATTGCTTGGGCTCCAAGAAGAGCGGGAGAAATAAATCTAGACAGGAGACTCGTGTTTGTGGAAATGCTTTTTCCTCACCGTCTGGGAACAGAGACACCACCTGTGATTTTCTCGAACATACTATGCATTCCATGTTGCACAGGCCTGTACTGCCCGTGACTTTCAAGGAATCATTTCTTTCCCTCCTGAGGTGTTTCCTACCTAGAACTCTCTAGGAGAAAGCTGTTCCTCCCTCACTTTCACTGGGCCATGCATATCTAGCTGGCCTCCGAGTGGAGGTGGCTTCCAATTGCTGTTCCATGGCTTCTGCTAAGTAGGTTGCTTGCATCTGTTTGGGATGGAAGGAGACTGAGTGACCCCTTTTCCAAGGGTTATATGTCATTGGGATTGCCCTCTTGGGAATCTAGAATGTAGCTCACACCCTCTTGTTTCCATCTCTGCAGCCTTTATTTATTTATTTATTTATCTATTTATTTATTTATTTTCTGTTGTCATTCCTCAATCCCCTGCCTCAGCAGCCTCCTTTATCTGTGTGGCTTCTTTCCCATTCCCTTCCTCCCTCCTTTATTTCTCGCTTTTCCTGATGACTCCATGAGGTTTGCTTGTGGAGATCTGCAGCCCGGCTTCTAGGAGCCCTTACACTCCGTGGCCCTTTCTGCTCTCACGTAAGACAAAAAAACTAAGATGATTCAGGGGCCCAGTGCCAGGCCTCTGTCTCTGCAGGGCCATACTGTTCCCTGGGTAGTATTTCACAAACAACAACAACAAAAATATCTCTTCTGTTTATAATTTTATCATCAAGTGTGATCAGAATAGCAATCGAGGGTTGGCAGTACACACTGCTATACTTGGGGTTGTTTTTGAGGCTCTTGTGTGTCAAATTGGAGTTTTAATTTTCCTTCTGTTTGGGGAATCTGCCTTCCAGCAGTATCTTTTCATACAGGAGGGTGCTCCTCTGTAATGGAATGTGTAATGGCATCCACTGAGCCCTGGAATAGGAAATGAAGTAGCCACAGCTGACCTTGCCTGATCTTTTAAAGCAGTTATATTTGCTTTTGTCAAGACCCGACTTTAAAGTATTCCAGGAATTGCTAATATATTTGCCTCATGGTTTATTACTGTATATATCCAACTGTCCGTCTCTTTGCATATCTGAAGCCACCACTGTAGCCATGGACCTCAGGCCCTGCTCTGAAGCCCCTCTGCCTTCAAATTTGATCATACATAGTAGCCAAGTTAATCCCTCTGAGGAATGTCTGTCTCAGATCCTGCTACTTCCCTGTTTGAAGGGTTTGGGGCTTTCTCATCATTCCAGAAGTCACCCTATTATATTTGTATCATCTATATTTTCTTTTTCTCTTTAATTCTCACTTCTCTATAATAAACAGTCAAGGTTGTTTGTATTGTTATTTTTTTTCAGCCAAAATCTTATTCCAGGCTTGGAGCTGCTCCTTGCAGTAATGTACCCTTTACCCTTTGGGCCCTGGGCTGGCCCTCTTCCTGTGGCCTCCCCGAAATGATGATGCATCATTTTGCTAACTTGCTAACACCCTGCTCCTTTTTGTTTCTGTCTCATAGATGGGGGAGAACTTAATGGCATGACATTTACTAACTTAGATGACATCTTGACAGGTTCCCCACATGGCCTGAAAGGTTAACAGGAGTGGTGGCTGACCCCTGTCTTGCATCCCTCCCCTCCCCTGACTAAACCTAGTGACCACAGGTACTCGGGAGTATCCTGCAGACAGCTTTCTATAGAAGAGGAGCAGCCATGGGGCTGCACTATAAACCATGCCTGGAATGAGGGTTTCAATAAAGAAAATGACAACAGTAAAGAGGGAGTAGGAAGGTCACAGCGCTGCCAAAGATAACTTTTAAACACTGCGTTGAATGCTTTCCCCTTCGCCAAGCATGTAGTTATAGTTCCTTACTCGGTGTGTCTTTGCTGACAGCAGTGGAATAATGTATACGATGCTTGCGCAGCAAAGCGCCATTTTTGTTTTTTATTCGGAGAACATTCTCTATCCGAGCTACATCCTTGGCCCCAGAAATCCCTTCCTAACTAGTTCGTTGACTTTCACAGTAGACTGGAACAGCCAGGGTCAGTGGTCTCGATTACAGGTGGTGCTTGCTGAGTTCCCTGCATGGAAGGGGAAACTTTTCAAATTGGAAACTGCTAGTCAGGCTGCTAAACTCACTTCTACCTTCCACGCTTTGACCTGAGTGCCTGGTGTGAAAGCATAGCGTAGGTATCGAAAATATTAAGCGTGAACTTGAACAGAGCTGGTGGTCTCAGGCAAGGGATGTGTCTTCGGCTCAGCTTGGGTTTCAGGAAACATTTGGATTTTGACTAAAACCAGAACACTGAGCACTGTGTTCAGGGTTGAACAGCCAAGTGAGCCTCAATGGCCAGAACAGCCTAGACAAGATGTGGTCCCCAAGAAAGGACTTGGCTAAGGCAGTTTGCCCTGTGCATGAGGCAGGATTGTGAAGGTCAGAGAGGCTGGAGTCCCTGGGGAAGCTCAAGGTTTTAATAATGAGATTCCACAAATGAGTGGGTGTGGGATTTGGGAGATGTTAGAAACAACAAAGCTTAAGATGGCAGCAACATCCACCATCCCTGTTTTTTAAAATTGTGTGTATATGCAGCAGACACCATGGTGACATCTCTCATGAACCTTCTTGGTCCATGTGGATGAACCGGCACTTCATGTGGCTCTTTCTGATGTACTAGATTTTTCCCGTGTGTGATCGTTTATTTCATTGCCCTTTCTGAATGAACCCACAATCAACAGCAGCCTATAGCTTAACATCAAGGGAATTTCCCTTTTGTTGTCCTTTGAGATTAACTACTGCCTACAATTCTTACAACATTTTCTTAAAAGAAAAGGAAGAAAGAAAAATGCCTTACAGGCTACCCTGGGCTGGGACTCACATATGTGTCTGGTTCATCACCAGAGAAGCTTCCTCCTATAGGAGACAGGGGCCACTATAGAGATGCAAATCTGGACAGTGTGCAGAGAGTGAGAGACCTTGAACATTCAATCCTAAATGATTTGTCTCTACGATGCAGAAGAGGAGACAGAGAGATTGTAAGAGCCGGACGGATGTGTACCACTGAGGAAATAATGTCTTCCAGATACAACAGGACTGGCACATGTATGAACTAACAGAGACTGTGGTAGCGTGTATAGGTCCAAGCCAAATGAGGTTCCGGCACTGAGTGGAGAAGTGGACACAACCCCCATCCCTAACCCTGAAGTTATCTCCAGCTCACCACTGCCCACAAAGAAAAATTAGTGTTCTCCAGTGGAGTGTCACTGGGTATACCGGCCACACTTAGGGGAGGCCCCAGCAATGAATGGCCAGCACAAAATAAACTCAGTGGTATTTTTTTGTCTCATAATATTTTGTTTCAGCATTTCTTAAAAACCTTATTTGTCTTTTACTTGTCTGTTGTCATTTTGAGTGTGTGTGGGGGTGCGCAGTCACGTGTCCATGTACACACATGTCTGCTTGCATGTGCATGCGTTTCTCTTTATTTTATTTTATTCTTTTTTTCTTTCTAAAGAGAGAGAAAGAAGGTGTGAAGTTGGATCGATAGGGAGGTGGGGAGGATCTGGGAGGAGATGAGGAAGGGGAAATCATGATCAGAATATATTATATGAAAAACATTTTCAATAAAAAATAATGACTGAAGGTGAAATTATTCTGCTGAAAGATTTGCTCACGTATGCTCAAAATGTTACTAAATCTGTGCAGGAGCTCTTAATGGGGGTTGGGGGGGAGTTGTCCCTCTCAGCTCCAGCATCCTCCTGTGGACCCTTCTCACTGTAGAAAGGAGTGGCAGGGCCATCCTCACCAATGGGACTCTCTTAATTGTTTGCATAGCCTTCATTTCTTCAAATTTTCCAAAACTGAATGTTTCAGTTAATGTACCATTGCTGTAAAGAGACACCATGACATGGCAACTCTTATAGAGGAAAACATTTAATTGGGGTTCAGAGGTTTAGTTCTTCTTCTTTTTTTTTTTTTAGATTTATTTATTTATTATGTATACAGCATTCTGTCTGTCTGTATGCTTGCTGGCCAGAAGAGGGCACTAGATCTCATTACAGATGGCTGTGAGCCACCATGTGGTTGCTGGGAATTGAACTCAGGACCTCTGGAAGAGCAGTCAGTGCTCCTAACCTCTGAGCCATCTCTCCAGCCCAGAGGTTTAGTTCCTTATCATCGTGGTGGGAAGCCTGGCAATGTGCAGGCAAGCATGGTGCTGGAGAGGTAGCTAAGAGTTCTACATTTGGATCGACAGCAGAAAGAGAGTAAAACTGGGCCTGGCTTGAGCTTCTGAAACCTCAAATGCCACCCCCAGTGATGCACTTCCTCTAATAAGACTACCCCTATTCCAGCAAGACCACAGACCTAATTATTTCAAATAATGACACCCTCTATGAGTCTGCGGGGGCCATTTTTATCCAAACTGGTACACTGAGCCTTCACATTTAACCCCCGTCCCGCAGCCCAAGTGTGGGCCCGTGTGAAAATGGGAAATGTGTTGGATAGGTATTGAAGGTGTGGCCTGTTTTCATTATTTCTGATACATCTTGGTTTCAAGGTTCCAGTGATCTTTGAAGTGACAAGTGGCCTGACTTTCCATGTGGCAACAGGGAGGTGAAATAGGGCAGATTCCTTGGGCTGATGTTCTAGACCAGCAGCCTGTGATGGTGGGAGAGGCCCGTACTGGGAGGTGAGGCTTAGTCCCAACCCTGCCTCTCCTTGCTTAGGCTCAGGGCTGTGGCCAAGCCATCTAGCTCAACTTGAGTGTCATTTTTAATGTCTCTAAGCCAAGGAGCTGGACTGGCTGATGGGAAAGCGCTGGCCTAAAAAATTCTGCTACTTCTGCTTTCCAGAGAGAAGCATGCAAATGAAGTCTTACTCCAGGGAGAACCAAGGGAGAAGTAGTAGTAAATGTATTCAAGACATAGAACTCGGGATATTATCTGCTAGTGTCTTAGATGGGGTTACTATTGCTTTGAAACACCATGACCAAAAGCAAGTTGGGAAGGAAAGGGTTTGTGGCTTATACTTCCACATCATAGTCCCTTGTTGAAGGAAGTCTGGGCAGAAGCTCAGACAGGGCAGAAGCTGATGCAGAGGCTTTTGTGGGATGGAGCTTACTGGCTTGCTACTTCTGGCTTATTCAGCCTGCTTTCTTATAGAACCCAGGACCACGAGCCCAGAGATGGCAAATGAACTAGACTGTCCCATATCAATCACTAATTAAGAAATGCCCTACAGGCTTATTGACACCCCATCTTAATGGAAGCTTCTTCTCAACTGAGACTTCCTCCTCTCCAGTGACTCTAGCTTTTGTCAAGTTGACCTACAACAAGTCAGCACAGATAGTAAGTAGTATTTAACCTGGGGATTTTAACTGCTTAAAATAGCTGTAAATAGGCCGAGACAGAGACCATTTAAATGCGAGCGATCACACAGTCAAGTATATATAGTAATTTGAGTGTGAAATAGCAGTTAACAGAAATGGAAAATGCTCTTATACTATAGTGGTAATCTGGTTTGCTAAACAGGTGGATTTACATCCATTTCCTGGCGTAATTGTACAAATGCTTCTGAAGGCAGAATTCTGAATGTGATTAGAGAACGGGACCTCTCCCATAAGTAGAGCTCATTAGAAAAATGCCGAGTGATCGAATGAGTGCTTTCTGGATTTGCACCGCTGCAAGAAGGGAGACATTTTGTTCACGCCCGACTCTCTCCTCATCCTTCAGTGCACTTGGTCCTGCAGCTTCCCTTGTGGTCAGGACTGTTTCTTTGTTCTGGCAACAGTGCTGTGGTTCGCTTCCACCTGTATGCATCATCCCTCTCTTGATTAATTCCCTGGTGTCCTTCTCTGCACTCCAGAAGATCACTTGTATGTCCTGGAGTGTTTTATTGTTGGTTTTCTTTATGGCCCACCAGGCTGAGTCACAAAATCCCCCCTTTCTGCTCTTTTGTTTCTTATTGATCTTCACCCAACTCACTGCACATTTAATGACATAAAATAACACAAAGTATTCTCTTACAGCTTTGGAGACTGGAAGTTTCCAAGAGACACAGGGTTCAGGCCATTAGTGTGAGCAGGGCTGGCTCTTTATGGGAACTCTAGAAGAGAATGCCTTGTTTTGACTGTTCTGCTTGTGATGGCTGCTTATAATGGCTGCCTGTGTTCTTTGACTTGAATGGAGCCATCTTCCCTAGGCCCATATCCACTTGTCCTGGGTGTCAGATCTCATTGTCTTGTACCTGTAAAGACAATTGTGACCATAAGTCAGGGTCTGAGATAATTCAGAATACCTCCTTTTCTGAAGCCTTCATCACAGAGTCCACGGGGTCATGCAAAGCACCATGGGTCCCATGCTGAGTAGTGGCTATCCAGAACAGAGGCCATCTTCATCCTTCTTCTTCCTTGTCTCAATCTTTCCCTTTGCTTTTTACTGCTTATAGAAACTTACATACACAAACCCACATGAGTGCTTGCATACACACATACGTAGAAAAAACAGAGCCCTGCCCCCCAAACAAATGAGCCCTATTGGAATTGGTGCAGTTACACTAGCTGGGAGGTCAGATTTCTCATTACTTCATAGGATGAAGAGACAAACATAAGGAAATATGAGGCACTAAGACCTTTTTTTTTTTTGACACATCTCCACCTCATTTTGGAGAAAACTCTGTGCTAAGTGGTTATAGGAGTGCAAGCTGCATACACTACAAACTATAAGATATTGGTGAAAGAAATGAAAGAAAACCAAAGCAAATAGAAAATGAGTTTCTGTCTGGGAGAAAATAGCAGTTAAATTGTGCCCAAATGATCCAGAGAAAAAGGCGCTCCCCACAAAGTCCCTAAGATTCCCTGCAGAAGCTGTCACATTGGTCCTCAAAGGAGAAGTTTCTTCAACAAATACTAAACCATAAACTCAGATGGCAACACTGGCTTTACACAAAACTTAACTCTACCCAAATGTAAGAGCTAAAACTGTAAGATTTCGAGGAAGAATGAAATAGGTGGGCAAATCTCCAACAGTTTGGTGATGATTTCATATAACAACAAAAACAGCAACCACAGAGTTTTCTCCAAAATGAGGTGGAGATGTGTCCCCCCCCAAAAAAAAGTCTTAGGGCCTCATATTTCCTTTTACTGTATGTTTGTCTCTTCATCCTATTGATTTTTTTTGTATGTGTGCTTTTGTATATGGGTGGGTGTATTTGTGTATGTGTGTGTACATGGTGTGCATGCATGCATGTATTAATGCATGGAGGCAGTTGATCATCCTCAGGCATCATTTACTCAGAAGCCATCTGCATTTCTTGAGACAGACTCTGCTGGAACGTGGGGCTTGCTGATTCAGCTCTGTTCTGCCAGCCACTCCCAAATAACCACACAGAGATTTAATATTATTATTAATTATATTGATGATTTTATTCATCTTCGCTTTCAGGATATTTTGCAGGTTTTTGTTTGTTGGGTTTTTTTTTTAGTTATTTTTCTTTTTCTAATTATTTCAATATATTTCTGACTTTTTTAGACACCGACTACACTATTTCTAGGTTAACTGGCTGTGTTGACTTGCTATACCTGTTGGTATCTTATTTGGTGATAACCCCTGGTTCTGAGGGTATGTATCTGTGGGGTTATTTAATGTCAATTCTTCATGAGCACGAGTGTGCAAACAGGGTAGTTTCTCCATTGCCCTCATGATATCTTGGTACCCATTGGGCCCTTATGCCTGGTCCCATGGTGTCAGGGCATCTACTCTTTGGCCTGGGGACCTCATGTTACCTGACTCCATACCTCTAGACCTGTGTTCAGTTTGGAGAGTTTTATTTCCTCTTGCTGACGTGTGACTCTTTCTTCTCTGTGAGTCGTTAGAATCTTAGCTGCCAGGCTTTTTTACACGTCTGAAAGTCTTTGCTTTTAACAAATGGTATCCTATTCATTTTGCCCATCTGTGCAAAGTGTCAGAACCCTCTCTGGTGACCTCCACTCGCCATAATGACTGGAAGCTTTGTCACTATACTCTGATGAAAGAATTTAAGGCCTCTGAGGCATCAGATTGCAATCCCTGATTTCTACACAGCTTTAAACAAAGCAAGTGGCAAGTAAATATTAACTCAGTCAGTGGGTGTTTGCGGAGCTATTCATAGAGATGCTGTAAGTGCAAGCCACCACCCTCCTGTGGTGGATTGCAGGCAGTGACGGTCAGTGATGGTCATCCCTTAGGACGCGCCTCTTGGCCAGGTCTCTCCAGTCTAGATTGTTACCTGGAGGCCTGCCTGCTAGCTTTGCATTTAGGGACTCACTAATGCATGACCACGTTTCATATATCCAGTGGCTTAGTTGCAAACTAATATTGGAGATAGGAAGGAAAGGCAATCTGTGTATATTTCTCTTTCCTGAAGAGACAAGTGACTTTTGACAACGCATTAAAATGTCTTTCTTGTTCATTTACTTCTGTTTTATTTTTGTTTTCTCAATATCCTCTGTCTTCTCCTCTAAGTAAAGCTTAATGTACATACACACATATGTACGTACATATGTGTATATGTATGGATGTACATACATATATATCTATTTTTCAGGCAAGACCTTATTATGTAGCCTGGACTAGAATCAAGCTCGTGATTGTCCTGCTTCATCACCCTGATGGCTGCCTTCATAGACATGTGTGCCATACCTGGCTTGGAATATTACTTTGATATGGTCAGCAAGCATCCCTCTAACCTGGGTGCTCTGGGGTAATCATGTTCTCCTTCAGTAACAGAGGACGAAACTAGAAAGCCCTGTGGCAAGACTTCACTAGCAGGAACTGGCAAGGAGCCTGCCCTATTCTGGGGCAGAAGGGCTTAGAAAGCCATCTATGGAGGGAACTGTGTGTCCCTTCCCTTTGACTTCTCTGGTTAGCTGAGGGAGCCTGTGTCCTGAGTCCTTGCTTTGAGTCCAAGGCCAGCCTGGGCTACAAGTGACATCTGTATCATACAACAAGCCAGTCCAAAGCCCCTGCCCCTTTCTGAGTGCAGCCCCTGGAAAGGGAAACAGGGACCCAAGCAGCTGCATGGGAATGTTCTGGAGTCAGTAGAATTGTTTCTCCAGGTTTCCTGGCCCCTTTATGGAAGCCCAGAATTGCTTTGAAGGCAGTGAACCTGCTGTGTCAAGTGAAAGCCTCCAGAATCCTTACAAAATGAAACTGATGGAATTCTGAAAGGGATGGCCTGGTTTGTTTCAGAGTCCCTGGATAGGTCAGCTCATGGCTAGCTTCTACACGGCTAGGCCTTTCTGCGTGGATATATGTGAAGAATAATGAGTGCATACTACTGAATATTCTGCAGAATATCTGGTTTCTAGTCAACGTTCTCTCAGTTTTGTGGGCAGTGAAATCTATAGGTTTTCACTTGTTCTTCACATGTCCTTCCTTTCCATCATTTGATAATGGGGAACTTGGTCCCCGGCTCCCAGGGTGCAGAGTGAGTCCCTAGAGAGCTCAGGTTTCGTACTGCTTATCTGGAACTTGATGCCATTAAAATCGACAGACTGGCTAACACAGAAACCATGCATCCTGCTACCATCCTGTCCTGCCACAGGAGTTTGACGGAAGCTAAGAACATTTCCTATTGTTTGGGACGTCAGAAGATAGAAGCTTTGGGAGAAAAGTGGAGCTTAGATCACAGCATAGTTAGATTCAACCTGCTGGAGTTCAGGGGTTGTCCTGACATCTCTGGGAGTTTGGGAAGAGTTGTATGTTTAACTCCACAATGAGTTTTCTGCAGTACCTGTGACCAGTGGTGACCATAATTATGTCATTGACAATCAAATTATGTCTCATATCA
The DNA here is from genome assembly GCA_004026605.1 of Ondatra zibethicus. Classification (NCBI taxonomy): domain Eukaryota; kingdom Metazoa; phylum Chordata; class Mammalia; order Rodentia; family Cricetidae; genus Ondatra; species Ondatra zibethicus. The sequence goes on from PVIU01000235.1 coordinate 231,977, forward strand.
GCTTAGAGGAGAGGTGGGCCAATAAGAAGAGAGCATCTCCCTCTCATGGAATGTTGTGTTGTGGGAGTGGCTGTGGTTTGGGTCATGCAGCTGGAAGATCAGATGTGGGACTCGGGGTGCCATGAATGGTCTTTGAAGGTCACAGGAAATGGGATGTTACGGATGAACCTGATGCACTGGATCAGATAGGAAAGGGCCAGCAGGGCACATGCCCTGGTAAGAACAAAGAGAGTGTTCATAATAATATTAATGTCCAGTACATAGAAGCAGCAATTCTTCTTGTCTATTACTTTCATCTTGTGTCCTTGTTACCACTTTCATCCCTCAATATCACATGAAGGATCTGAGACACAGAGACAATAAGCATGTTGTTTGAGGCCATGGAGAAAGCCATGGAGATTAGATTTGAATGTTGCGCTACAGTCTCTGCTGTAAACCACAGGGCAAATGCTCCAAGGTCAGGATCTGGTAAGATGACGTTTTCCCATCCCTGCTTCTGTTGCCCTGAGATGCAAGGAAATGAGGAATTCCCATGGCCATAGAGCTGTATATTTCTTACACCCGGAGCCAAAATAAGTCCTCCCTCCCTTAAATGACTTTGTCAGTATTTTCTTTTAAAGCCACAAGAACACTAGCTTAAGACTGGCCATTCTTGTGGACAGTGTCACTGGAAAAGTTAGAGGCAAAGTGGATCAAGCAAATCCTGATGCTGAGAGTGGGCCAGATGCTGGAGCTGGAGAAATGAGAAGGACCGAGAAGCCCTCCAGTGATTGAGTGGGCATTAGGCAGACTTCCAGTAGAAAAGCTTTATGGATTATAGTCCAACGTGATAAAAGAGTCCTGGGCCCACATAACACTGGGCGACCATGGTCGATCTCACCAAATGATTTAACAAGAGCTAGGAAGCGTGGGTAAAGAGCCCCACCTGAGAAGAACTGTGGAAAGCTTCATCTCAGCTGAAGGAACTGAGTGTAGTGTGTTCCGAGTGGGGGATGGGGCGAGGTGGCCAGAGCAGAGTGTGCAGAGTGGGTGGTGGGTGGTGATGGAAAAGGTGCCTGAGCTGAATGGGACTCAAGGGTCTCGCTGAGGAGTGTTGATTGTGCCAAAGAGGAGCAAGAAGGCACTGGAGGTTAAGGAGCCCTGAGGCTTGATCTGATGGGAGGTGCAGGATGCTAACTGCCTGTGCCCATGTGATTGGGCAGGGGTGTGAGGGGATGGGAGCTGAGCATCACCTGTAGGGGACAGCACTTGTAGGAGGAGTCATCCCTGCCTAACATCCCAGGCAACTCACAAGTCCTTCTGCCTTGCAACTCACAAGTCCTTCCTGAGGGATTGAGGAGCCCGGCCCTTTGCAGAGTTTCTCAGTGCTCAGGTTGTGTCTGGGGTCACAGCAGCAAGATTTCATTCTTGCCCCTGTTAGCCATTTGACTGCTGGTTTATGCCTGCTTGTGTAAGCAGAAGAAAACCAGAATATGTGAGCTTGTGGATTTAACTACTTCCTCCTCCTCTTCCCATTATCATTATTATTTTTATTAGCATTGATACTTTAAAGTATTGTTTTTTATGTAGTAGGTACTTTGATACAATACCTAGAAATATTTTGGTTACTGTCTTTGTTGGCGGCATCTCTTACTCCCAGAATGGAGCCTCAAAACAAGAACATAGTAAGTAGCTTACTCAGTGCCGATAACCCTGTAATGAGCCTTTCTCTGTCCTACCAGCTCCCAAATAACAGCTCAGAGATTTCTTATTAATTATGAAAGCTTGGCCAACAGCTAGGCAGGAGGTACAGGTGGGATTTCTGGGGAGATAAAGGAAGAGGAGGAATGCATGTGAGAGATGCCAGGAGACACAGAGAGGAAATAGGAGGTGCAAGATAGAAGAGAGGTAATACCATGTGATAGAATGTAGATTAATAGAAATGGGTTAGTTTAAGTTATAGGAGCTATTTAGGAACAAATATAAGATATAAGTCAAGCTTTCATAGTTAATAAGTCTCTGTTTTGTTATTTGAGAGCTGGCAGGAGTTGTTATTTGAGAATGTTATTTGAGTTTGTTATTTGAGAATGACTTGTTACATAACCCATTCTGTTTTCCAGCATAAACTTGACTAAATTGAGATTGGCATGGTTGTGAGCCTGGCAATAGATAGTCTAAGCCAACCTAACAATCCCAAGGCCCAATTTCTCAGAATTTCCTGTAGTGAACATACGACTTCATTCTAGTCATTAAAGCCCTAGAACAAGTCCAGTGAGGAGCTTTAGGCAGAATGCTTAGCATCCTGATAAAACATGACAAATTGGTCTATAAATGTCACTTTTCCTTTCTTTTTTCTTTGGAAGCTGATAAGGTGACCAAATCAGAGCAATCATCCTGTCATGAGTGGGACAAGAATAAAGGAAAGATAGAGCCATATAGAAATGGCTGCCTTGACATTGTTGCTATTTAGCCATTGCCAGCAGTGCTGAGCATTCCGACTCCTTATGTGTTGAAACTATTCCTAGAAGAGTTTTCTGGTACCTAAAACCAAACACAGTGTTAGATAGAGAAAATTGAAAGCTATTATGAGCCTTTTCCCAGATGCTGTGATGGATGCATAATGTCCGTGATCTTCAGGATGACCTTTAGCCTGGTTGAAAACAACCTCTGAAAGTTTAATACCTTGTATTGAAAAGTGTTCACAGTTGGGAGTGATGAGTTGTAGACTTAGAAATGTAATTTTCAGGATAAATGAATTTATGTGTGTGAACTCTCTGTAGCAAGTCCCACTAAGCTACTATTCATGGGCAGTATCTTCTTAGGCCCCCCCTTTTTATGACAGTCTCACTTTCTGCTGAAGTACATTGCATGTGTTTATGGCTGTGGCAGAGACGATAGCTACACTTGGGATAATAGCATGAATAGTCTTGATTTCTTGAAAATGTGGAGCTCCAACAGGCTTTATTGGATCTCAGGGTAATGCTGTTATTACATTTTCTACCGCTTTCCAAAATGTATTGTGGCTAGGCTCCAAGCTGGTGACTTAGAGAAGTCTGAGGCTCTCTACATTTATGGGGGGAAAATTATCTTGGGATGCTCAATTGCTCAGGTAGGGTAAGGAAAATAATTGGATTTTCTTCTTTATCATATTAGACTTTCCATGTCTCATGCAGATAGGGAGGGTAGGAATGGTTGGTGACGTGCCTCATGGAGATAGGGTCGGAAATGAAAATCATCTGCTAGACCATTGGGGGAAAAGATAGTAAGTCATAGGGAGACACACTGTAAAGAGAGAGGCACTTTGAACATCATCTGATAAAATCCTGCTTTTGGTCATGGCCTTGTAATTTGAGTCCTAGAAGGATTTTGGACATTCATTGGAAAGAGGAAAAACTTGGGGTTACCCTATGTATCCTCTTTCTTTTTTTTATTTCTTTTATTAAGATTAGAATGTAATTACATCATTTTCCATTTCCTTCTCCAAACCCTCCCAGATATCCCTCCTTGCTCTCTTTCAAATTTATGGCCTCTTCTTGCACTAGCCGTTGTTGTATACATATATGTGTGTGTATGTACATAGCTATTTCTAACTATATAAATTAACCTGCTCAGTCTGTACAGTGTTGCGTGCATGTATGTTTTCAGGGCTGACCGTTTGGTACTGAATAACCAATAACTGGCTTGCTCTTCCCCGAGGAAGGCTGTTTCTCTTGCTCTTAGCTTTGCCTGTAGTTCTTTGTATTGGGTTGAGGCCTCCTGGGCTTTGCCCATCTGTGTAGGCATGTCTGCTCTCTGTGATCAGTTAGTGTTTAGGCAGTTCTGTAAGCGAGACTTGATGAGTATGGCTTCTGACATTCACAGGTGAGCATCAAAGAACTGGAACCCAGAACCCAAAGACACAGACGCCTGTTTGGGTTGCCTCATTTTCCCCATTGGAAAGGTTATTTCTTTCAGCTCATGGTACTTTTGGGCAGGATTACAGAAACCTCCACACTTGTTTCAGTGCTGTCTGGGGGATTCATGGTGCTCCCCTTAGGAATCACTCAGGAGCTGGGCAGTGCTCCACGTGCCCCATAGGAGGCAGGCCAGTCCAAGCCCAGAAACCCAAGACCCATGCACATGGGAAGCATTCAGTGGGCTCCCTAAAGGGCTGGGTATCAGATCTGAGCCCCCTTAGGAATTAGGTGTAGAGAACAGATCATGCAGGTACTAGGGGTGAACTGGGGCGAATTGGCTGGTTTGGCCAGATTGAGCCAGGACTGATTTTGTTTTTTAAGTTGGTGGATGGAAGCTCTTAAAGTAACTAATGATGTGATGACGGCAGCAGTTAAGGCAGTCTTTTTAAATTATTATTATTTCAAAAACAGAAATATAATTATATCACTTTTTCCCTTTCCTCCTTCTAGCCCTTCCCATATAACTGTTCTTCTGAGTTCATATCTTTTTCTTTAATAGCAATTGTTTCTCTCTCTCTCTCTCTCTCTCTCTCTCTCTCTCTCACACACACACACACACACACACACACTCACACACTCACACACCGCTAAACACAGACATATTTAGTCCATTTAGTGCTGTGCGTGTATGATTTCAGGGCTGACCGTGGAATTGGACAGCCTGTTGGAGGTTCATCCTCCCTATGGAAGACTATATCTCCTGCTCTCAGCGTTCTTGCCTGAAGTTCTTCATCTAGAGTGGGCCCTGAGAGACTCTTCCCTGCCGTGTTAGCGTGTCTATTGGTGTTTGTCCTTGCTGAGGTCTCCTTTAGGCAGCCATGTTATTGAGGCATCATGGGTGAAGCCTCTTTGTCATTTCTAGGAGATACAATCTCATAGCAGCTTTCCTGGTCCTTGTGGCTCTTGCGATCTTTCCTCCCCCTCTTCCCGAATGTTCCCTGATTCTTAGGTGCAGGAATTGTGTTGTAGATGTATCAACTGGGACCGTGTTTTCCATAATGGTCTCCATCTGCTGCAAAGATCAGTTTCTTTGATGAGAGATGAAAGGACAAATATTTGGGGTGCAGTTAGGAATTAGGCCCAGCTGATAGTAGGTTCCTCTCTAGAATTCATGACCTTACTATCTCTGGGTAGTTGCCTTGCGATACCAGGTATGATTTTTCCTCCTGATGAGTTTGTTCTTGGTTCCCATCAGTGCCACTACGGGTATCATGTCACACTAGTTGTTAGCACGCAGTCTTCACTGTACCCCCTCCTTTCTGCGTGCTTTACACATGCTGACCTAACTCCCACCTGGCCTTAAGTGCTAGCTAGGTACTCTGTGCTTTTTAGTTAAGAAACGGAGGTGAGATCGGCCCACAGGACCTGCTGAGAGGGAGGTCAGGAGAGATAGTGTGGCCCCCAGGTCCAGCTCATGGTAGTCTGGGGTGTGTGCATATGATAATGATGATGGCAGATGCAGGACTGTGTGGGTATAGTGGGGTGGGGTGGGGCAGCAGACGGCAGACAATGGGAAGGTGCATTCCAGGTGTTCCTGGGCATCAGTGAAAGTTCACCTAGATCCAAATGGTGGCAGTGGAGGTGACAGCAGGGAAACTCAGCTTGTAGCTTTGGAGGATGAATTGATGGTGCCAGGTCCCCTATCAGTATTGGGGTGACAGGTGGCTAGGATATTGTTTGGCTGCCCTCTGTAGCTGACTTGGGATAGTAGTAAATGAGATATGTTGGGTGGGTGGTTGTGTTAGTTGCTGTTTCTTTCTCTGTGACAAATACCTGACAGAAAGCCAGAGCTTAAGGAAAGAGGATTTATTTCAGCTTACAGTATGGCGCATCACGGCTGGGAAGTTATGACAAGAGTTTCCATGGTTGGGGCGGCATGAGGTGGCCCTGTGCTACATCTTGACTGCTGAGGAAGCAGAGAGCTGGATCCAAAGCTGAGCTGAGCTGTTACCCTTAGTGACCAGCCTCCAGCTGCCCAGTGCCCATAAAGGTTCTATACCCCAGTACCACCAGGGAGCCAACTGTTCCAACATGTGAGCCTGTTCAGGATCTTCCAAACCCAAGCTGTAATAGTTTTTAAAGAATCCCTTTTTGACCAACTAGTTCAGGGGTCTTAACACGAGAATTTGGGGAGAACCATCGATAAAGAAGTTTCTCGAATGGATGTTGATGGACCTTCCTGAGCTCTTTTGCCTCAGCACAGTATGTGGAATGTAGGGGTCTCTGCACCTTTTTCGGATTGCCATGAACGAGACACCTAGGCGACAGCTGGCCTTCCATCTTGAGAAGTAGAGGAAGGTGAGAAGGAAGAGGAAGTGAGGTTGTGTGCACTTATATGCACACGCATGTGGGGGCCAGAGGTCACCCTCAAGTGTCATTCCCAAGAAGCCATGCAGTTTGTGTTTTGAGACAAAATACAAGGTCCCCTTCTTGGGACCTAGGACTTGCTGGCAAGGCTGGATAGTCAGCGAGCTCCAGGAAGCTCCCTCCACCTCCCTGGGGCACGGACTGTAAGCCCACACCCTCTCATCCAGCTTTTTATGTGGATACTGGTGATTGAGCCCAGGTGCCCTTGTTTGTGTGGAAAGTTCCTCGCTGTGTTGCGCCTCAGCCCCTTGACTCGAGTTCTCACGAGGAAGCACAGTGGTGGCCAGCGGCAGAGGACGAACTCATGGTTTCTCTGTGCACACCCATTGCTGCTCCTGGTCTTTCTGGGTCCCTAGTCCAGGTCAGGACTGAAAATGACTTTCTTCCCTCCTGCTTCTCCCCAAGGAGTGCTCCTCTCTAAGCTCAGACTCAGCCAAGGGCCTCAGAAGGAACAACTGATCCCCTTGTGCAAGAAAAAACCCCAAAAGGTCCTGAGGTGACTAGGAAGCGTAGTGATTTCAATCTGGGTTGGTATTTCATTGCCTTTTCTCTGGGTAGAACAGTTTCTTCTGTCTCCTCCCTCCGTCCCCCTCCCCCAGCATGTCTCTTTCCTTCCTTATCAGAAGAGTCTCTGAGTGTGAGGTTGGCCATTGCGACTGCGCCTCCTTGTGCCTTCAGTTATGACATTCCTTCCGTCTTGATTTCTTAGGGAAAGAGTGTTGGCAAGTTCCATCAGCATCATGGACACACTGTCCTGGGCCCAGCCGCATGGGTAGCATGAAGGAGCTCGCTGTTTTCAGCTCCCTTAAAACCCTCTGGAAATGTAATTTGCAATGTGGGTTTGACCTCTTCTGTCACCGAGAATGCCCGGCACAAGCTCCTTATCTCTCAGAGTGTGATGAAGATGGGGTCTGTCTCTCTGTTCTCTTTCTGTGAAAAGATACCGTGAAACTCTTACAAAGGAAAGCATTTGATTGGGGCTGGCTCACAGTTCCGAGGTTTTTAGTCTATTCTTGTCACAGCGGGAAGCATGGTGGCATGCAGGCAGACATGGTGCTGGAGGAGCCAAGAATTGTATGTCTGGATTGGCAGACAGCAGGGAGAGAGAGCGACACTGGGCCCAGTTTGAGCATTTGAAATATCAAAGACTGCCCCCACGGTGACATACCTCCTCCAGCAAGGCCATACCTGCTCCAGTATGACCACGCTTCCTGGTAGTGTCACTCCCTGTAGACCTGTGGGGGACGTTTCTTCTCGAACCACCGCAGGGACATTTACCTCAGAATGGGTGTGTGACAGGTAAATGAGGCGTACCTGGAAGAACACCAGGCGTATCTCTCATCTTACTGTCCTCTCGATAAATTCTCGATTGTACCTGGGAACGGGCCCTGGGGGAGCAATCTAAACACTATCTTTCATTGTTTTATGTGTGCCTTTATTCCATTTCTGCATCGTAAGCATGCAAAGTAAATATTATTTTTATTCCAGATGATAACTGAAGTTTAGGGAAGTTTGCGACAAAATAGTTTCATTGCCTCCTAATATTTAGCTCTTGCTTTTATAGATGTAACCTCGTCTCTGAAGTTAAGGTGGTAGTGTTTTCTGCCCCCCCCCCCCGATGGTTAGGAAAATCCATATGGTAAATATATAGAAAGTCTTAGCACGATGCATGGTAAGTTAGTCTGTGTGTAATACAGGCTTTAGAAATCATTGTCTCCTATCCAAGTACTGACCAGGTCCAACTGCTTAGCTTCAGAGGTCAGATGAGAGCGGGTGTGTTCAGGGTGGTGTGGCGATCATGAAAATTCCAGATGTCCTCTATATCAGTGTGTGTCACCATCAGGATTGTTTCAGTAGCTTAGTGTGTTGCGGTTTCACTGCCAATGTTGAAAATGAGAACTGATTTGGTTTTCAAGGTGGAAGTAATGATAGAACTTTGGGAAAACCAGACGTGGTGACACATGCCTTTAGTCCCAGAACTCAGGAGGCAGAGGCAGGTGAATCTCTGAATCTTAGGTTAGCCTGATCTACATAACTTGTTCTAGGCCAACCAGGGCTACATAGTAAGACCTTGTTCCCCACCCCCACACCCCCTCCAAAAAAAGAAACTTCAGGGAAAATCTAGAGGGCTCTGAAGGTGTAAGGTTAATAGGAGTGACCCGGAGAGGACCAGGAAGTGGGTCTGGAAGACCCCTGTTGAGGCTGTGCTGTTGTGGCTGTATGAGGTGGCCGAGGAGCAGGTCCCCGGTGCTGTGGTTACGCAACTGTCTTCTCCCGAGAAAGTATCAGGTCAGAGAGGTCCACTCTGCAGGTGGTCCCCTGCATGATTCTCTACCCCAGCTGCCTGGCATTGGGTGAGCCTTCATCTCACCGCAGCTCAGCACCCTGCTCTGTGAAGTGAGCCAAGTGTGGTGCCTCCCTCCCCACTAGGATTTGTGTAAGCATCTAGAGTGTGTGCAGCTCCTGTTCAGCCCACAGGAAGGTCCTCAGCAACGAGTTACCTCATTCTGCCCGGACCCTGGACCCTGGACCCTGGACCCTTGCCTGAGGTTGGAAACTCAGGCCCAGTCGGCAAGCAGAAGTTGTGATGTTTGGACACAGCACCCTCTTGGGATGCAATTTTTTCAGGACCCTAAAAAACCCCTGGGTCCTGTTGTATCAGTGAAGAATCTTAGCATGGAACCTCTAGGGTGCTTTTGAGATACACTTGTGTGGATATGTGTGTGTGGGGGGGGGTACATGCATGGATACACACATGTGGAGTCCAAAGGTCAATGTTGTGTATCTTTTTCTAACCCACCCCCCTTCTTTTTGAGACAGGGTCTCTCAGGAAACCTGGAGTTCACCAATTGGCTAGACTGGCCACTGAGTTTTCAGCGATCCAACTGACTCCCTGACCCACACCCCAGAGTTGCTGTACAGGAGCGCCCAGGTTTTATGGTTGTCTTGGGGATCTGAACTCAGGTCCTCATGCTTGTGTGTCAGGCACTTTACATACTCAGCCATGTCCCCAGTTCTCTTCTTTCCCTCAAAAGAATTCTCATCCTAGAGAATCTAGTCATCCTAGAGGAACAGTTTTTTTTCTCTATTGGGTCCCAAATACCCAGTACCAAAGACCCACTTCCCTCCCCTGTATCATCTGTTTGCATTACATGTGGTGAGATTTCCATTTCTACCAGTGGGAGCTATGTAAGAAAACTACATATTAGATCAAGAGATTTTATACTTAAGGCGTGTGTTTATCTGCCTGGAGACTTTTCCTATTTGTTCTCAGTACTGAAGGCAGAGTGGGCCAGTGAGTGGTGGGTTTTGCTAGGAGAAACTAGCGGGTGACGAAAGTAAAGCTGGATCCTTAAGAAAAAAAGAAAGAAAAAGAAAAAAAGAAAAGCAAAAATGAAACAACTTGTTAATAATTTAAAAATGTATTCATAATCTTCATTTTAGAAAACTTATGTGAATCAGCAACACTTAAAGCATTAGGAAATGTTTACCTAAATCTTATTACCCTGCAGTTACCATCATTAACATTTCTGTGAAATTTTTAGTATTCCTGTAACAAATCTTAATTGAGCTTCTGCCATGAGCCAGGTACTAGGAATGTATTGATGTATGTAATGTATACACATAGCCCTTGACCTTGTGGTGAGAGAAGAGACACTAGATAGAGTGTATGAATTAAAAGCATGTGAAATTTTATAATCATACAGGTGGTACCACTAAGAGTGGTAACAATCACCTGCCACTGTGGCAGTGTAGAAACAGAGGCAGGAGGATTGCAGATTCAAGGCTATGTAAAAAGACTCTGTCTTTATAAAGAAAATGCATTTAAACTTACTGCTAAAAATATAACGAGGGGGCTGGAGAGATGGCTCAGGGGTTAGTAGTACTGCCTGCTTTTTTAGAAGAACCAAGTTCAGTTCCCAGAACCCAACTCAGTATAACTCTAGCTTCAAGGAGATAACAGCCTCATCCACAGGCACCTGCATTCATGTGCACAAGCCCATGCCTACTCATAATAATTACAAATAATAAACATATCTTCTTAAAAACAGAATAAAAATAGAATAGCATGTCTCTGAAGTCAATAAAAACACTCGAAAAATATATGCCCCAAACAAACAATAAATAAGCAAATATTAAAATGTAGTGTATTATTTTAGAAGGAGGGTAAAGTTTACCATGACCCTGTAAGAAAGTCAAAGGGGAGCATAGGTTGGAATTAAAAACAAGCCAAAACCTCATAGATGTGGTGACAAAACTCCAGAGAATTCTAAAAGTTCAAAAGAAACCTAAAAGTCATTTTAGAAAAAAATTCTAAGAAAAAAAGTCATTTTAGAAATACTAAAAAGGAACACAAAATTAAGTAACTGTCACAAGTTGCCCGTGGAGAAATCATGAGCAAAAGGAAGAAAAGTTCAGAGTCAAAATGAGATGAAGATTTGGAAATAGTGACAAATCTTGAAGAAGGCAAAGAAGGTCCAGATACCGGGAAGAAGGCACACCACAGGCCGGTGGGGGTGGGGGATGAGGGGCGGGGTGAAGGAGCACCACGGGGAGGGGGAGGGGGGGAAGGCACACCACACTGGGGTGGCCGGGGTGGGGGTTTGAGGGGGGGAGGCAAACCACACCACGGCAGAGGGAGAGGCGTGAAGAAGTTTGTGTTTCAGGAGAACATTTTTGAAGAAAAAATTTAATACCACATTTAAAGAAAAAAATCATGTGTTTTGGAGCATTAAGTAGGAACCTCCCACCCCAAGGTTTCTAGAAAAATTAACAGAACACAGAAGGAAAGAAAAACCCTTCTGGACAAGTCTACACAGAAAGAGAAAGTGACACATTGTTCTTGGTGTTTTAACAGAAACTTTTTGGTCCTTATTTAATTAAAAATTCTTCTGTATTTCACATAATACAATGACATATGATGTGTACCTTCATTTTCCTCTTTCAGTTATCCCCTATCCACTCCAGCCCATCCCTCTTTGAAATTCATATCTTTTTTTTTTCCTTCTTTCTTTCTTTCTCTCCCTGAGAAACTGTCCTCTGCCAGTGGCTCCTCATTGAGGGGTGGGACCTGCAGATCATCTCCCCACCTCTGTCTGGATTTTGGTTCAATAATCTTGCACAGAACTTGAACAAATAACCCTGGCTGCTGTGAGATAGTGCATGAGACAACCATCGTGTCCAGAAGACAGCGTGTCATGGCCTGCCTTCCCATCCTCTGTCCAGAAGACAGCGTGTCATGGCCTGCCTTCCCATCCTCTGTCTCTCATAGTCTTTCTGCCTCCTCCTCCGCATGTTCTCTGAGGCTTGGGGTCCAGTCAAGGTTGATTGATGGAGATTTCCATTTACAGCTGAGCACTCAGCTGCTTACTCTCAGCTCTTTGATTGTTGGGTATCTCTCCATTGACTGCTACTCATTGTGGAAAAAAGACACTTCTCTGACCAAAGTTGAGAGTGGCCCAGGTCTACGGGTATAAACACAGATATTTAGAAGGTACTTTGACAGCATGACCATTTAGCAAAATAACAACAGCAAGGTCCGCTCTAGGATCTCTGGCTTCCCCAGCCATGGACTTTTGACTAAAATTGTAGTTCCAAGCATGACATTCCCTCCTGTGGAGCAGGCCTCAAATTCAGCCAGAAAGTAGTTGGTTATCCCATAGCAGTCATGCCACTATTACACCAGGCACATGTTTCTGGCAGGATCTGTCTGTGGGTAAGACCACTGGTGCCTTCTCCTCTCAGCAGCTTGTCTGAATCTATGATAGCTGGCCGTCCGGGAGGAAGTTTCCTGGTGGGATTGAGATTGATTGCTCTCTGTCCTCTAGCCTCTAGTGTGTCTTATCATGTAGTTATGGTTGATAACACAGGGTAATAACAGTAGTGTGCATTGCTATGGAAACATCTGGGCCTTTATGACTAATAATCCATAGGGAAATATCCCATGCCTTGTAACAGGATTTTCATTTCATAACCCATGTATTTTAAGACAGGTATTGTCAACTCATACAGGGTAATTCCATTATGTTCCTTTTTCTTAAAAGTTATACTTTGATATTGGCTTACTAACTAGTGAGTTTCCATAAGGCATTTTCATACATGCTTAGTTCTGGCATCTGTCTCAGGTGGGGCTGCATGGCTTCTCCCTGACTCTGCCTCCTTTCTCCCAGCATTCAGTTTAGTTTTCTCTGCCTACCTAAGTTCTGCCCTATCAACAGGCCAAGGTAGTTTCTTTATTCACCAGTGGTATTCACAGCATACAGAGGGGAATCCCACATCAGAGCATCATGCCTTGAAATGGGCTAGAGCTCAGTTGCTCTAAGCCTCTGACTCTAGCTGCCTATTGCAGAAACTTAGAGATTGAGGGATATGAAACATGCAACAGCAAAGTCGCTACTGTGGAGACTCCTCAGCTCAGATAGCTCAGTAATGGTCATGAAACAGAGAGGATTGGGGGAGGGGTGTAGATTAACTGTTACTTAACATACATCAGATTTTTAAAAATGAGCAGCATTTAACTATGCTGATTATATTTCTATCCTCTAGTTTAAAAAAACTACAAATCCATGATTACCATCAATTCAAGAGTTCTTTTTGGAGGGAGAAAGGTGCTGAGCACAGGCCTCCTGGGATTGCTGGTGAAGTCTTCTCTGTGATCGGGGCAGTAATTCTATGAGAACATTTGCTTCATAATAAGTGATTTGTGTGATTTTCTTAGCCTTTGTTATATTTTATCGTAATAAGAGTATAATTTGGGTGGGAAGATAACCCAGTGAAGTGTTTGCTATCCAGACATGAAGACCCGAGTTTGATTTCTAAAACCCATGTGAAAAAGGCAGGCATGAGTGGCGCTGTGTAATTTTAATCCCAGTGCCAGGGAGGCAGAGACACATGTATCCCGAGGGCTAACTCGCCAGCTAGCCTAATGGACATAATGCTGTTTCTGTGTCCTTACTATAAACCCTCAGAGTTTCCCCTCCAGAGCACTCTGTTGTGCACAGTAGAAATGACACCATGCTGCGCATGAGCACAGTTGAGGAGGCTAATGCAGCCTATAACAACCAAGTCAGCCCCCTGGAACCTAGGAAGGGCTTGAATCCCAGAAAAAAATGTTGTTTCACATAATATCATCTCTCTCTCCTGGATTGACTCGGGTTTAATCCCAGCAGTGCCTCGTGTATCATCATATTTGGTTGTTCTGGATGCAATTAGTGTATCACCATCTCTCCTTCACAGCGTGACTGACAGCCTTTAACATTCAGCTGCTCACACAATCACTAGCATGTTCGGGTGCTCAGCGAGTCTTCGAGGAATCTGCCCTGCTGTCTGTGTGTAAGTCAGCCACAGGTGCAGCTGCATGCAGTCCTGCTCCGCTTCGCAGTGCACCCCCACATGTCCTCTGTCTGGCCAGCCTAGGCTGGTGTAATATAGCCCAGACCAAGAGGACACAGCCGTTCTACCTGCATCTCTACCACGCTTCCATCAGGCCAGCCTATGAGTGCTCTCAGGAAGGTAGCAGAGATCCTGGGGACTGGAAATGGGCCTGCCCTTTGTGGTGACCTCCTGCGTCCTCCCATGTGGACAGTTATCCAAAACAAGTCACACAACTGAGGTCAGAGCCAGTAGAGAAGGATTGCACGGTGAGAACAGATGGCAGGGGTACAGGGCCTGGCGATGGGTATGTCAGTGCAGTTCGTCAGCCACAGCTACCCAGCAGTGCATTTAGAACTGGCATGTCTTTGAAGCATCAAACATTGCTGTTATTTGTACCACAGTATAATGCCTTCGGAATACAAAACATGGGGGTCAGGTACACAGTTACAGAAGTAACTCTAAGTGGAAAGGAAGCCTATATTTAATGATCTGTATTGAGTATTACTTTTCCAGTTGCTGGTGTCTTCCCCGGAGAAGCATTTCAGACAGTAGCCTTCTTCTGGGCTGTGTGTAGCCAGCAGCCTCCTCCTGAGCTGTGTGTAGAATTCTTTGCTGTTATTGTACTTAGGACTGTTTTGAGCTCTCTCTTGGAGAAGACCAAATGAGGAAGATAAAGAACTAGAGTCTGCATCCTTTAGGGTTTTGGCATAAGACATGAAAATCAGAGGAATGATCAGTCTGTGTACCTTCCTCAGGAGAGCTGCATTTTTCACTCTTAGTAAGTGGTCAGTTTACAAAAACAAAACACAACAGTGATTGTTAGGAAATATGTCATGTGCCTAAGTATGTAAATGGCAAAAAGCAATTACTAATTATGATTTATGACCCTCGGAATAAGAAACTCAAGTCTGTTTCCATAGAGCACAGCATTATATGTGAATTTAGTGTGTGCACCTTTACTGTGTTCCCTGTAGAAATTTTTTTAAATGTTGGGAAAAAATTCTGCATGTGCACATGCTTATTATATGCTTTTCATTACATGCACACTACAAAATTAAACACACACCAGTCGCCTAATTAACACTGTGTATTGTACTAAACATGTAGGTTAAAGCTAAACTTCTCTCTATTTTCGATTTTAGAAGCTATCCCCAGGGTCAGATAAAATTTCATGTACTTCCTTTCAATTGTATTGTTTTGTTTTCCTGAACTGCTAGGAAAGGAGACTCAGGTTTTGCTTGCCAGCCAGCAGCTGATTTCATTTGCCTATGTTTGAAGAAGTTACACACCACCTCCAAAAGAACCTAGAAAATGTGGCAAGATTTTTCTGGTAGCATTAATTAATTCAGGTGGAGTCATCTTCATGCAAAAAACTCTAGTGAATGTGGCACCATGAGGAGTCTGGTGTTTAGGGGTAAACAGGTCCGAGCCCTGGTAGTAGCTCGTGACCTCCTTGGGTGTGACCTCTGCCAGGCTATCAAACTGTATGTGTTTGCTTCTCAGTCTGCAGTATTGGTGTCATCACAGGACCTCTTGTGTAAGTCTGTTGGAAGTAAGAAATAGGATCATCCTTCTAAAGCATTTACTTGGCATCAGGCCTGACACATAATAAGTGCCCTGGTCATTTGATGTAGGGGGTCCATTTTATAGACCTTGAAATAGAGATGTAGCTCTTAGGGGAAAATAATGAAAACCCTGAAGATTGCATTAGAGATAGATAGCCCAGTATCATACATAGAAAGGTTTAATCCTGGCAAGCAGTGTCTAATATTTCTCAGCTACCATAAGCTTGCAGGTTTTCAAGTTCTGTTGTACAGGTTTTTTGACAGATCATCTCTTCTTGCTTGACAGGATGAGATGATGGTTATTTCAATAATGTCAGAAGAATTTTTTTCCATTAAAAATGGAGCTCACTTTACTATTTGTGAACATTTTCACAAAAACTTAGGACAGGGCATACAGAGAAAGAAGGAAGATGTGAACCCACTGAAGTTTATAGGGTGCTTTTTTTGGGTAGACAAAGCTCTCCAGAGCACACTTGGATTTTCCTCAAAACGTTTGCAGCCTGGTTGAGAAAACAGATCACATAGTACAACATCTAAGCACTGTCGTTTATGGGTGCTTAGATTGTGCAAGGTACTAAAGCAAGTGGGCCAGCAACCTAGGATTGCCCTTTTGATCCTCAGAGTAACTGTTAGGTTGATGGCAATCACAGTGTGCAGCTGAGGGCATTTGTACCCCTGACAAACACAAGGCATTGGTTTTCATCATAAAGGACCTGAGTGACAAGTTAGAACTCAGGGCCGAGGTCCTGATTTTCAAAGTGGAGAATCTTAGTTGTGGCTTGACGGCCTTAATGGGTATAGAAGGCGACTCACTGCTCAGTCTTTGTTGCTGTTTTTTGAAGAGCTGGGGTGATGATGATGTCACAGTTTCCAGGACTACCAGTACTTTGGAGCTCTTCCACATACCCTCTCAGGTAAACTGGTGTAGGTTTATAGTTACCCATGCCTAGGTCTAAACCTACGTTATTGCTCACCTTCTCAGTATGCACCAGGGATTCCAGCAGTAAAAGCTTCTAGCTGGAAGATACTGGTAGGAATAGTTTGGGGACTTTTCTAAGACTCGACATGCATTTTGAAGTCAGTGTTAATTACTGTAGTACATATCATCCTGTCTGAAGTGACAGAAAAGTACACAGCCCCGTCCGCCTGTATGAATACAGTGGTAAGAAGAGCGACTCTGCGCGCAGGCTCTGGGAGCTCTTCCTTGAGACCTTGGTGTCCTCGGGCCTGACAAGTTGTCCTTTGAAATTCATCCCAACTTTGCTTCCCCCCCTTTTCTTTTTAAAGTAATTTTTGTGTGTCCTTAAGTTATCTCTGATTTTACTTCAATGAAGTAAGGGATTCCGTCTGAAGTCTTATAAGGTCATAGTCAGGGAGCTATGTGGGGTCCGGTAAGATTGTCCTGGGAAGTGTTTTTAGGAACAGAGTGAAGATTTGGGATTGTCAGTGCCTGAGGTTTGGGGTAAGGGTGTGAGTGTGGCTCTGAGAAGAGATGACAGATTCAGTGGAGGCCTGGAGAGAGGGTGTGGAAATGTGTAGAGCGCCCCTCAGCTCTAAAGTGTCATAGTGGAGTCAGCTAACTTAGAAACAGAGTCTAGCTGATGCTTTTAGAGGTTGTGGCTGTGATTCCTGCCCTCTATTCTTTTGAGAACTTTGTCACAGCTGTAGTTTTGATCTAGAATGTTTCTTAAAGGCCACATGTTGAAAACTTGGTGAACAAACCATGATGCTATTGGGAGGTAGAGGTGCTGTTGGGAGAAGGGGGAGCCTAGTGGGACATTCGTTCGTTTTTGTGTTCTCAAAGGGGGTTGTGGAACTCCAGCCTCTTCTTTACCATCTCCATCCTTGCCATAAGGATGATTTACTCCACAACACACATTGGCCTGCCGTCCTGCCTTGCTACAGGCCCCAAAGCATGGAGCAAACCAACTATGAATCGAAGCCTCTAATACTGCAGGGCAAAACAAGCCTTTCTTGTTTATAAGAAAACAAGTTAAATGTCTCAAGTATTTTGTTATCGTAACAGAAAACTAACAAAGCTACATCATGGTGGCTAACAGTGGGAGCAACCAAGTGATTGAATTTTAACCAGAAGCAGAGAGACAGAACTGGTCAGGGGCCAGATTCAGGCTTTTATAGTAACCCTTTTGCTAGAGCTACCAAGGGGTTATAGGATAAGGCCTTGAAGTTTCTATTTCTGTGATTAAACACCATGGCAAAAGCAAGTGGGGAAGGAAAGAGTTTATTTCATCTTACAACTCTCAGGTCATAATCCATCAGTGAGGGAAGCCAGGACAGAAACTGAAGGCAGGAACATGGAGTTAGGAACTGAAGCAGAGACCATGGAAGAATGCTGCTTCTTGGCTTGCTCCTCATGTCTTGCTCAGCCTGCTTTCTTATATATTCTAGGACCATTTGCCTAGGGTTGGCACTGCCCACAGTGAGCTGGGCCCTCCCACATCTACCAATAATCAAGAAAATGCCCTACAGATCTGCCCATAGGCCATCTTTCCAAATGACTCTAGTCTGTGTCAAATTAATAAACAAATAAAACAAACAAACAAACAACAACAACAACAAAAACTAACCAGGACAGCAAAATACTTCATGCCTTCAGCAGCATAAGAACTCCCACTGGGTTCCATTTCCCAAAGGATCCACTGCATACCAACAGTTCCAACCTGAGGATCAAGGCTTTGATGGACACTTGGGGTAGCACAGTTTATATCCAAACTTAACAAGGTTTGAAGTGAGTAGACAGGACAGAATGGGATGAGTCCAGAGGGAGGAATGATCAGATCTGTGTGCTTATATTTGGGGGAAAAACAGGTAAAGCAGAATTCTTTTCTTTTCTATTCTTTTCTTTCCTTCCTTCATTTCTTTTTTCCTCCATCCCTCCTTTCCTTCCTTTCCTGTTTTAATTCCGATACAGTATTTCTCTATGTAGCTTTGGATGTCCTGGATCTTGCTCTGTAGACCAGTTTGGCCTCAAATTCACAGAGATCCGTCTGCTTCTGCCTCCTGAGTGCTAGAATTATAGTAGTGCACCACCACCGACCCCCTACTGAATTCTTTCACTTTTTATTCAGTGTTTCATTTCTCTTTTGAGTCACTTAAAAGTACAAACTACTTGTACTGAACATTAATGTAATTGAGTCATTCATTCATCCATTAATGCACTTGTGCAATAGTGCTTTATGATCGATCTCGTGGCCGACTTTCTTTGTGGGCCCATTGGCTCTAATTTAGCACCAACACCTGTAGTATGGAGGAGCGGGCTGCGTTCTGGCGCCCAGTGCAGGGCCCCTTGTTACGTCCCACCCGGCTCCCAGTGCCTGAAATAATTACATTGAAACTGTATTCATTTAATTACTGCCTGACCCATTAGTTCTAGCCTCTTATTGGCTAACTCTCACATCTTGATTAACCCATTTCCATTAATGTGTATCGCCATTTGACTGTGGCTTACCTGCATGAGTCTAACCAGTGTCCATCTTGGGCTGGAGAAGCATGGCGGCTGCCACACTTCCTTCTTCCCAGCATTCTGTTCTGTCTACTCCACCTACCTAAGGGCTGCCCTATCAAAAGGCCAAGGCAATCTCTTTATTTAACCAATGAAAGCAACAGAAATACAGAAAGACCTCCTGCACCAAACATCACCATGTCAGCATAATGGAGCTTTATTAATGAGACACTTGAAAATACTCTTTGAGGGGAAAATGCTGTTCCTATATTGTTTGGCTTTGGTGTCTTTATGCTTCAACCTAGAGAACACAACCTTGTGTGTGTGTGTGGATGTATGTGTGTGTGTGTGTGTGTGTGTGTTATGTGCATGTGTGCACAGGCATGGGAAGGTCAGAGGGCAACTTCAGTGTTGTTCATCAGGAGTTGTCCACACACTTCAGTTTTTTTTTTTTTGGTTTTTTGTTGTTGTTGTAGTTTTTAAAGAGATAGGCCTGGAGCTCTCTCATTAGGCCTGGCTGGCCAGCCAACAAGCCCCAGAGATCCTTCTCCCCATCGCTGGGATTACATATACATACCACCATGCCGGGAGATAAGACCCCCGGTCCTCATGTTGACTCAGCCATCTCCCCAGCCCCCACAACTATATTCTTAATGTAAAACTTGGAGTGACTTGGCACTAATCCCTAAGATTTTTTTATATCAGTATGACTTTTACAGAAAGCTGGGTACCTGCGGTGAATGCTGGCAGAATCCATCACATTGCAGCTGAGGTGGAATTTCTGCCATTCATTTTTAATGTTGTGATTAATGTTTTCTGCAAACGAAATGTCATATAGGTTTTTTTGAAATTGCCAGTGTCTAGTGAAAATAAAAGTGTTGTTAAACAGTCTCCTTCCACCCAGTGTGCTCAAGAGCCCTGGCCTCAGCTGTGAAGCACTGATCAGAAGTACTCAGTTTGTGTTCAGAGTTTCTAAGATGTATTTGAAAAAGTAGACTCATTTATACATGAAGTCACCTTTCCCACTGAGGGGCAGATATCAACTTATGAAATTATATCTAGATTAATAACAGTTTAATAAAGTTGAAAATTCAATTCTTAAGTTGCACTGGTTATGCTTTAGGTGTTGATAAGCTCTATGTTGCTGCCAGCCGCTTCCCTGCTGTGTAGCACAGCTGGAGATTGTGCTTAAGATCACACCATAGGTAGTGTACCTGCATGCTGCTCTTGCAGTCTCTGAAGCTGCCGTTGCAATAGAGTTGGTCTGCGTTGGTAAGGCCTTTTAGAAACCATGTTGTTAGATTGGTTCATTCACTGTCTTAGTTACTTTTCTATCACTGTGATATGACCACCATGACCAAAGCAAGTTATAGATGAAATTGTTTATCGGGGGCTTACAGTTTCAGAGGGTGAGTCCATGACTATCATGGCAAGGAGCGTGGGCACAGGCAGGCAGGCAGGCATGGTGCTGGAGCAGTAGCTAAGAGCTTACATCTGATCCTCAAGCGTGAAACAGAGAGAAAGCTAGAGAGTTAACTGGGAAGGCTAATAGGGTGAGCGTTTGAAGTGTCAAAATTTGCCCTCAGTAGCACACCTCCCCCAGCAAGGCCACACCTCCTAATTCTTCACCAACAGTTCCACCAACCAGAGACCAAGTATGGGGATCATTCTCTTTTAAATCACCACATTAACAGGGAAAAATAGCTTATATATTATGTTTCAGCTTCAAAGGCAGGGGATGTCTTATTGATAATAGGTTTGGATAAATATTTTCTCATCTAAATCCTGTTCCTACCTCACACTGCATTTTGAACTTCATTATCCTGGATATCCTGTCTGGCACCTCTTCTTTCCTTCATCACGTTCCAGAGCTGGGTTCTTTGCCTCCAGAACACATACTTCCTGGCTTGAGTACTTACGACCCCTTTCCCTGCATGTTCTGTGAGAGAAAGAAGTGTTTTTGTTCACCAGAGCTTCCCCTGATATATGCATCATGTATGGCACAGACAAGTGTGCAGTGGGTGATGGGTAATATCCAGTTACCATCACAGGACAAGTAGGGAATATGTAATAGATAGTAATAGAAATAATGACATAGGGCAAGCAATGACTGTATAATCATATATGGTCACAGTGCAGGACACAGTCAGTAGATGCTATGTAGCTAACAGCAGTGATGAGCAGAGTATCTGACTTTTACCTATATTAAAGATGGAGTTTTGTTCAGGTCAAAGGAGCAGAAATATTTGAGGGATTCTGTACAATAAAAGCATACCAGAAACCTTCATGCAAGTAAGTCTCTTCTTGGCTTCCTGTGTTGCTTTATCTGTGTTCATTTTCCAGCTGCGTCTATCACTTTATCTTTGTCTGTGCATGTCATGTAAGGTGCACTGAAGACAAAGAAATGAGCTGTATCGTGCAGGCTAAGGAGCTGAGATGCACAGCCCAGAGACAAACTGGTACCAAAGAGGCATCTCCTGGTGTTTCAGGACAACCAAACAAACCCACCCCTTCAATTATAACGGAGTAATGAGCCTACTCCACTCCACAGCATGTGGAGACATAATTAGAAATGTACTGTAGGCCAGCAGCCCAGGTGTCAGGTCATTATCTGAATCATTAAGTTTTGAGTTATGCCCGTTAAAGGTTACTGGTTTGGAAAAGGTGAGATTAGAATGCAAGAGTCTTGGAAAATAAGTACTTTTCCGATTCGAAGGATACTATAGAAAACCTCCAGCATTTGACTTTTTCTTGTAACTTTTCATGGATGTGTAATGAGCACACAGCTCACGAGGGCAGGGCTTGATGGATTTCTCCAAAGGTCAAGAAGTGCTTAATCGCCTTGACCAGCATCTCTGGGGTCACGCTTTTGCTACTTCCTCTCCCAACCTTTGCACCCTGTCTTGACACACAGAAATGTTCCCTGGTTTGGGACTTTTTATGGAATTGTGCAGTCCCACTCTTAACCCAATGTCGTGGGTTATCATCCCGAGGGACGTTCCTGACGCTGGACTCCCTGGAAAGAAATCCTCATTTCAGATTTCCCTGTGATATAGCTAAGCTGGTAGAGGCAGTTTCCTGTTGTTTCTAGATCTTTGTTTTTCTCTTTAGGAGGTGTGTGTGTGTGTGTGTGTGTGTGTGTGTGTGTGTGTGTGTACGCGTGTGTGTAGGCTCGTGATCAGTCTTGTGAGTGCTTAGAAACTCCTTGTTTTATGAGGCAGGATCTCTCCTTAGGGACTGGGGCTTGCTATTTGGCTAGGGTGACTGACCAGGCTCTTTTGTCTTCACCTCCCCAGCACTAGGATTTAAAGCATATACCATCTTGCCTGACTTTTGGAGGAGGCAGGGGGCTAGGGTATCAAAGCAAATTCTCATGCCTTTATGGCAAGTATTTCACTGGCTAGTACTTCACTTACTGAGCTATCTCCTCAGCCCCTATTTAGGAAAACGTCTATGAAAATACATAGAAGTTTGTGCAAATGTGTGCTTGTTTGTCTGCACTTGTGTATATAAGCTTTAGGAGCTTTTTCTCAAATTAGGGGATGGGGAGATAGATGGATGGTAATGTGCTTGCTGTGTCAGCATGAGGACCTGAGTTGAGGTTCCTGGCACCTATATAAGAGCCGGTTGGGATGGCGCATGTCTGTAACCCCGGCATTGGCAGCCGGCTGCTGGGGGGGCGGAAGTAGACGGGTAGAGGCAAACAGAGCTGCAGGCCAATCCCTGGAGCTCACTGGCCAGCCGGACTAGCCAGTAGTTGAGCTCTGTGTTCATTGAGAGATGAGAACCTGTCTCCAAAGGTAAGGTGGAAAGCAGTGGCGGAGGGCAACCTCTTCCTGCCCCATTGTAATGTGAGAAGTAAAGAGAGAGAGAGAGAGAGAGAGAGAGAGAGAGAGAGAGAGAGAGAGAGAGAGAAGGAAGAAAAAAGTTTTACTCATTTTTTTTTGAAATTGTTTTTTCGAGACAGGGTTTCTCTTTAGCTTTGGAGCCTGTCCTGGAACTAGCTCTTGTAGACCAGGCTGGCCTTGAACTCACAGAGATCTGCCTGCCTCTGCTTCCCAAGTGCTGGGATTAAAGGCGTGTACCACCACCACCCAGCAAAAGTTTTACTCATGTTACATGTGCCATTGTATGTATCATATCATTTCTCAGTGATACAGCTTAATGCACTTTTGTTATCTGCACACCCAGACCCACTACGTCTCCCTATCGACATCACATTGCTCTGTTGAGATGTAGCTGTCTCTCAATGCATTGAGCCAGCCACTTACCTAAGAACAGTGTGGCCATTGAACAATAGAGTCCACATGAAATTACCTATAAAATACATTCTTTTTTTTTTAAACATTCTCTGTTTTAAAAGTTGTCATTTACAGCATTATAGTCCCTCCCCACACACCTCCTTTCCTTCCTCCCTCTGCACCCCAGGTCAGGTAAGCAAAGGGAAATGTACAGAGTCGCCTCTGGGAGCCCATCTCATAATCACAATATAAAATACATTCTTAGAAGTGGACTTGCCCGGCAGTGGGGCCCACCCATCTAAAATTCCCTCCGATGTTTATAAGTTGCTCCTCCCCCAAACGTTTGATGACTTTTAATTCGGTCAGGGAGGCTGGATTTTCTTCTTCCCAGTGTCCTTGCCTGCTGTCTGCCGTGCCGAGCTTCCCAGTCTTTTTAGCCTTACACAGCAGAGCCACTGCTGCTCCAGGTTGCCGTGTGTTTCCATTGGACTGAGGTTTTATGTTTATTGAACATTATCCCCACCTTTTGCTCCCTTTTCTGCCAACTTTTTTTAATGATTTTTTTAAATCATATTTTACTTAATGATTCCAAGAAGCCCTTTCTATAGATAAATCTCTTGTGATTGTAAGTTTTTTTTTCAGGTCTTAAAAAAAATTGTGATTTTTGCCACTTTTTGTTTTCTTCCAGTTGGGTTTTAATTTTCAAAAGGCAGAGTTTACTAGATTTTTTTTCCTTGGTGGCTTCTGTTTTGTGTGTGTTTGTCAAGGAAAAGCACTGGAAGCTTGAGACAGACAGACAGACATGCCTGGAGTGGGCAGGAAAATGCCGCTATTGGAGCAGTTGGAACTCAGGGGAGACCTGGTGTGAGCAGTTATATACATCACAAACATTTGCAGAGAAGCTGCCAGTTTGTTTGTTTGTTTAAATTTGGACTGTATTCGGAAGGAATTTTAGTTCTGTGCCTGTTTCCGTTTATGCTTTGTTATTTGAGGTTGTAACTTCTGAAATTTTTCTTTTTGTTTTTCAATTTTAGATTGCAGATTATAACCCATTTCCTGCACCATTGCTGACGCCCAGAGATCCATGTCAGAAGTACTTCCAGGTCAGATTTGATTTTACATACTTCAGTACGTAGAAACAGTTGAACATCAAGCTTGATAATGTATGTGATAGTTATTTTAATGTTAAGCTCCTGTTTGCTAAAATGGCATTTTAAAATTTTCATTGTTCATTATACTATAATAGAAAAAGTAGGTATTTAAAAAATAAAAAGTCATTTGAACTTCACCACGTGTGTGCTGTTCACCACTGGCGTCATATAAGACTGTGGCAGGAACCTGAAGCTGCGTCTTTACCGCCTGGCATTGTATGTCACCTGTGGACTGCTGACCGTCGGCGGAGAAGGTGCTGCCGCTGAGTCTTTATAAACAGCGTCCCAAGTCATGGGATTTGTCAAGACTAGAGTGTCCCCACTCAGGATTTTCCATGGCTCGATTCTGCTTAATTTCAGGCCTGAGCAAGACTGCCTTGACTTTACTGCATGTCCCTCTCTTCACGTCACGACAGATGCTAGTCTGCACACCACTGTATGGTGTGGGATTTAATTCTTGACCTCGGGATAGTATAAGGAAAAAAGCAATTGCAGTAACTTTTTGAGATAAACTCTAGAACTAAGTGGCAAACAGCTTCTCTGTTTCCCTGGGCAGGTACCAGTTTTGAGGTTTTTTTAGTTAGACTTAACCGTGGGCCAGTGTCTTTAAATCCTAACGTTAAGCTTATCATTAAATTGTCTCAAACCTTCTTCTCTCTGCGCCTTACATTTTCCACAAAGAGGTTTAAAAAAGTCCAAGTGAGCACTGAGCTTGGTATTAGTATATGAAGGGCAAGAAGTTTACTCTTTTTAGATTTGTTTTTATTTTGTGTCTATTTGTGTTCTACTTGCATGTATCTATGTATACCACATATGCGCCTGGTGCCTGCAGGGGTCGCAAGAGGGCACTGGAATCCCTGGAACTAGAATTACAGATGGTTGTGGTTGTGAGTCAGCATGTGGGTGCCGGGAATGGAAGACCTCAGGTCCTCTGCAAGAGCCTCTGAGCCCTCTCTCCAGCCCTAAGAAACCCGCTTTTACTAAGGAAAAGAAAAGCAGTGGAGAAAAATATGATCAATCTAAGCTCATACAGGATAGTCAGGCGCTTAAGTTGATTCTCAGAGGTCCCTAGTTGTGCTGTAATGGCTTGAGCAGGGAGTAGATTTTGAATAAATATGTATGTCAATTTTAGAAACTCAAAACAAATAATTATATGTCTTGTAAAAAGGACATCTTAGGTCATCTTAATGGGGTTGTTTACACTCCCATTGGTGCAGAGGAGGAATGGTCACATGTACCCACCTGGGGTTCCATCTCCCATGCCCTGCTGCCCTTCATACAGTGGTGTCTGGTGTAGAAAGGTGCTTGAGTAGATAGGAGGGGCAAAGTTAACTGGGGTCCGGGCTCTATGATACAGTCTATTAGGTTGTGACCTATGATGGGGTGGGACGCCTCAGAGATGCAGCTGTCTTAGAATTACACACATTCCTGTGAGGAATCCCTCCCTTGTTCCTATAAATAAGCCTATCAAACCCACCAGTTCACTAAATAAATAACTGATAGGTAAATGATACACTTTAAGTATCAAGAATAATTGCTTTTAGCAATCTTTTATGTTCATGTAGTAAAATAGATTCAGGATCAAAACAACAAAAGAATGAGGCCAAGAAATATGCAAAGTAATGTACTTCCATCTAAATGGAGGAACAGTCAGTCATGTCCAGAACCTTTCTCCTGTTTCTGTATTCTGTTGTTCGGATATACCCATCCTCTGGAGGTTTTCGAGTTACTTTATTCCTTGGTGGATATATAAATGCCTTAGTTATTGCTCTATTGCTATGAAAAGACTCCATGACCACAGCAACTCATAAAACAAAGCATTTAATTGGGGCTAGATTAAAATTTCAGGGGGTTAGTCCATTATTCTGGCAGAGAGTATGGTGGCATGCAGGCAGACATGGTTCTTGAAAAGTAGCTGAGGGTTCTATCCAGATCCACGGGCAGCAGAAAGAGAAAGTGCCACTGGACCTGACTTGGGCTTTGAAACCTCCAATGCCACCCCCAGGGACACACTTCCTTCCACAAGGCCCCACCTCCTAAGCCTCGTCACTCCCTGATGCCTAAGCATTCAAATATATGAGCCTGTAGGGGCCATTCTTATTCAAACCACCACAATAAGGTACAGAAACAGTTATCAAGCTTAATTTTAAAAGAAAGCCAATGATACTGTCAGTGTTGGGATAGCAGATACCAAAATTTACAAGAAAAGTGTTGCATTTCCATGGTGTCTTGTTCTAAGACCACTCCGCTCCCAGAAAGTCACGTGGCAACTGGTGAGGGAAAAACAGACGAGCGCCTCAGATGAGGTCTGCCTTCAGTCCCACCTTCCAGTTCCAGGGAGTTGTGACCACAGGGGACCTTTCTAAAGCAAACCTTCCAGGTTTATGCTGTTATCTGTCTAGAAAGTTCCTGTTTGTCCTTGAAGGTTGAGCTCATACGTGCCTTATGAGCAGGTCTCAGTACTGGCACAACAAAGTGAAGTAATTTTCCTGTTTCATAGATTTTGCTGTTTGCTTTTTCTTAATGTTATTTCCCTTTCGGAATTGGCTTGAAAGCCGGCTGATCGGCTCAAGAAAGCATGTAATGTTCCTTTTCAGCACTCTAAGTTTCTCTGTCCGCATCGGTGTTCCCACGCTCAAGCATTGACTGTGTTCATCAGACGTGACCATGGAAGTCTAAAGTGTCATTAAAAATAGATTCATCTATAAAAGACACAGAGTTTTCCAAAGCATAGATGTAGCATAGAGATGAACAGAGAGAAGTATTGTTGGGTTAGGGGTCACAGCTGCATAGTTTTCTAATTCTCACCTAGATGTACCCATCCCGCTTTGTATTTCCCAAGTAGCCACGCATCACATCTGCCAGGTGTGATGTTTTCCTTCTTGGCCACTGATGGCTTCCTGCCTAGCCTGCAAGCTTCTTTGAGAAACCTCTGAACTTCTGTATGTGTCTCAAATGCTGTGTTTTGATAAATACCCTTTGCCCCTTCAGACACTGTGAGTTTGGGTAATAATTTCCTCTCTCACTGTCTGACTCATGTTGAGCTTTAAAAAAACACGTCATATTTTTTAATAGCTGTAAATAAAAGTTTTGTATACTCGTTGTGTCTAACAAACTGTTTGTTTAGAATGTATATATGTAGAATGTATATATGTAGAATGCATATATGTAGAATGTATATATGTAGAATGTATATATGTAGGACGTATATATGTAGGACGTATATATGTAGGACGTATATATGTAGGACGTATATATGTAGAATGTATATTGTAGAATGTATATTGTAGAATGTATATATGTAGAATGTATATATGTAGAATGTATATATATTGTTGAATGAGAGACCAGTGTCTCCAGTCTCCTCAGTTCCTTTGCATTGTTGAGCATAGCTAGCCCTCGGGCAGTTAGGGTGAAAAGGGCATAGGAAACCCTCAGGTCGGAGGTTCAGGAGCTGAAGCAGTTTTCTCCCAGGCCCTGGGAATTGGCCTGTGAAGTTGCTCTCCCTGCTCTAGGAATCAAGTGCTACCAAGGCTGCTGTCTCCCTGGTCCTGTGGCCTGAGTGGCCTTCTAACCTCAGCCTCTTTGTTCGCAGAGAACTTCTTATCGCCCTGGCCCACAGAGAGTTTGCTTTCGTGGATAATACCAGGAAACCAGCTTATTTTGCCTCTCCTCCCTA
The DNA here is from genome assembly GCA_004026605.1 of Ondatra zibethicus. Lineage (NCBI taxonomy): Eukaryota > Metazoa > Chordata > Mammalia > Rodentia > Cricetidae > Ondatra > Ondatra zibethicus. The sequence goes on from PVIU01000235.1 coordinate 259,752, forward strand.
AGAGGAAGAGGGTGAGTTTATTTCATTTCCTTTATACTTTGAGGTGTAGTTCAAAAGGCAACATTCCTTGGGGGAGAAGTATTGCTGTTAACTCCTCAGTGGGAAAAAAAAAATCCTGTGGCAGAAAAGAAAAATAATAATAATAAGGAAAATGTGGAAGTCTCCTTCAAGCATACGGCATACTTCGGGCCTCCTTGAGCTGTTTGTTAATCCATTTCTGATTGTCATGGGGGAGAGAGCAGTCTGTTACTGAAGGAAAAGGAGCCTACTGTCTTTGTAGAGGACTAGAAGTCTCCAAAAAGAAAAGGAGTATGGCCGGGCTGTTGTGGTGCTCACCTTTAATCCCAGCACTTGGGAGTCAGAGGCAGGTGGATCTCTGTGAGTTCAAGACCAGCCTGGTCTACAAAACAAGTTTTAGGGCAGCCAGAGCTACACAGAGAAACCCTGTCTCTAAAAACTGAAGAGAGAGAGAGAGAGAGAGAGAGAGAGAGAGAGAGAGAGAGAGAGAGAGAGAGAGAGGAAATGCAGGCAGCCACTGCTCACTGTGGGCTCCAACCCAGGTCTTCACCGGTAGATCTCTGAGTTAGAGGAGGGCATGCATGGCTATACCTGTGCTGGAGCCCTCGTCTCGAGACCGTCTTTATGAGATTAAAGAGGCTCCACCTTACTTAGTCTTGATAGGCTTTTATACAGATGATACTTGTGTTTTGGCTGAGGCCATTTTAGTTGCAAAAAAGTTCAAGACTTAAACAGGATAACTAGATAAATCAATGTGCTGGCCTGAAAAACCCAGGCTTTTCAGATTTGGACTCGGTCTGTTGCAGCGACCCCGAGCAGTGTCTGCTCTCTGTCTCTTGGCTCTGCCTTCTACTGATTAGATTGACGCTTAGGCGGGTTGCCCCTGGTCTACCTGTGAGTTCTTGAAGAAGCTGTGGGCTTAAACCTAGTTGAAAAAACGTGGGGGCGGAGGTAACCTTTTCTCTTTTTCTCCTTGTTCTTTGGGACAAAGTCTCACTGTTGAGCCCAGGCTGGCTTAGCTGGCGGTGGTCCTCCTGCTTTATCCCCCTGAATTCTGGGACTATAGGTGTGCTCTCACACTGGGCTGTCGCCTCTCTTCTAATCCCTGCTTTGAGTCTCATGATTGACACTGTGTGGGGCACATGCTTATCCTTAACCAGTCACCGGAACTGTGAAGACTTGTTGCTCTGACTGGTGTGCAGGCGCCAGTGCAGGCACACATCCACACCCACACACAAATAAGAGATACAAGCTTGCAGCATTTGTGCTGAACGCCTGACCCTAAGAGCCATGAGGGTGAAGTTTCCTTCTTAGTCAATTCTGTTACTGTTACAGCCTCAGCTTAGAAGCTCCTCTGACACAGAGTAGTGGTGAAAATCAGTTGAGCGAGTGAGTGACTGGGTGTCAGGGGAGCGTAGGTCCCCAAGAAAGTGTGAGATCCTACAAACAGAGAAGGGAGGAAGGAATATGACATGCCAAGAGGTCGTAGTTATTTCCCACGTAAATGGTGACACTTTTTTTTTGTCACAGTCTTAAATCTGAACTTGCTTGTTTCTCTGAAATAGAAATTGGTCCTCTTGAATTAATGTTGGGCCTTTGTATTAGTTACTTTTCTCCGTGCTATGACAGAACACCTAACAAGGATGAGGGACAGAATGAAGGGTTTGTTTCGGCTGCTGGCTTGAGGGTCTGATCTGTAGCAGCAGAGAAGTCATGTCAGCAGGTGTTTGAAGCAGCTGCTTACATCCCCCTGCCGTCAGGAGATGGAGGGACATGAATGCTGATGCCCAGCCCACGTTGTCTCTTTGTTCAGTCCAGGGCCCCAGTCCCTGGAGTGGGGCTCCCCGTATTTGGGGTAGGTCTACCTACCTCAGTTACCATGGCATGGGAATGTCCCTTACAGAGGCTTACAGAGATTTGTCTCCTAGATGATTTTAGATTTCATCAAATTGACAATAATATTAACTCCAAACAGTATGATAATGGAGCCACGGCGGGGTGCTAGCTAGTGGCAAATCCCGAAGCAAAGCCACCTCAAGTGTGGCAGTCCTCGTGGCCACTGGGATTTCATGTTCATTTCTCACCAATTGTGTCTCTCTTTTTCCTGTTGTGTTCTCAGACTTGAAGAGTCTGCTGGATGGTAGATGCTTGATAAATATTTAATGAATGAGAAGATGAATTCATGAGTATGCCAGACTTTATAAAAAGGAACTAGATTATATACATGCACGAGGAAAAAGGAGAGCTGGGTGTGATGGTAAACCCCTAGCCCCCTATCCCCCTAGCCCCCTAACTCCCTAGCCCCCTAGTCCTATCTCTTGGGGGATAGAGATAGGTGGATTGGGAGTTCAAGGTAATCCTTGACTATATAGCAAGTGTTAGGTCAATCTGGACTCCATGCGACCCTTTCTGGAAATACAAGAAAAAGAATGCTAAAGTGGAGTTGATTCAAGTCACCAGCTATCGGTTATAGTCGGAGCATGGCCCCAGTGTTGAAAATGACAGCCTTCAGAGTCCTAAATGTAGACGAGAAGAATCCAAAGAAGCCGAGATCTTAGCGCAAGAGAGGCCGTGCCATCCTTTCGTTTTTATAGGCACAGAATATTCGTTTTTCTCCGAACTTCCTAAAGTGTTACATTGCTCTTTCCTACTCTGTTTAATTTTTTTCCCTTCCTTTTTACTAGCGGTGCAGGTGCTAGATGTACCAAAAAGCAAGGATTGGTGGAAAACCCAGAGTTGGATGGTGGGGACCAGAGATAACCAGATGACTTGTGTGTGTGCAGCAGAGCTGAGGCTGAGCCTCCAGTGCCCCTCACACGGAGGCATGGAGACCCGTGGCTCAGGAGGTTGACCGTTGAGGACTAGTCACGTTTGGTAGAGAACGCCCCGTTGAGGACTAGTCACGTTTGGTAGAGAACGCCCCGTTGAGGACTAGTCACGTTTGGTAGAGAACGCCCCGTTGAGGACTAGTCATGTTTGGTAGAGAATGCCCCGTTGAGGACTAGTCATGTTTGGTAGAGAAATGCCCCAGCCAGCTCTGTCACAAAAGATCCAGCTGCAGCTCTAAGTCTCTTCTCTTTCCTGGAGTCATGGCAGACTTTGGGAAGAATTTCCTTGAGCCAGGATGGAGAAGCAAGAAAAATTGACCTAGATGTTAGATTGATGGGCTTCATTTAACTCCTGCTCAGGCTCCAGTGTGGGGGTAAAGCTGAGATGATGACCATTGATTCCCCCTCTCCAGAAAAAAAAAAAAAAAAACTGAATCTTCTGCTAACTGCACAGTAGTAGAGTTTGCCTAGACTTTTATTTAGGCGGTAGGTGCTACGACAGGCTCCCCCAGCAACCCAGGCTGCACTGAGTCTCACCGTGTAGCCCACGCTGCTCTAAAACTCCTGACAATCCTCCTGCCTCACACCATGTAGCCCACGCTGCCCTAAAACTCATGACAATCTTCCTGCCTCACACCATGTAACCCACGCTGCTCCAAACTCACGACAATCCTCCTGCCTCACACCGTGTAGCCCACACTGCTCTAAAACTCCTGACAATCCTCCTGCCTCATCCTTTGAAGCATTGGGATTACAGGCATGCACTGTCACAGCTGGCTCACATTTCACTTCTTGAGATGTTACTGAAATGCTTGCTGTCTTAATGTTTTATGGCCTATCCTACAGACATCTATTTCTGTGTCCTGCTGTGCAAGTTGGTGGAGGCCACAGCCTAGCAGGAAAATACAGCAGGATAAAGGCATCTGAAGGGGAATGATGCTGTACTAGAGGTGTTTTTTATAACGATGCCTGGAGTCCACCCGGAGGGGTGAAAGGTCTTCATAGAGAGGCAGCATCTACCGTGATTCATAGAAGAGCAGCGTTAGCAGCAGAGGGAAGGACGCTGAGAACGTGCAGTGAGAGCATTGCACCCGCCCCTGGCCTCAGGTGTAGCTTGCCCATTCCTCTATATCTGTGGCCTCCCAACTCTGATGCTACTCAGCCTTGGCCCTGCCCAAGAACCATCCATAGTACACGGCATCATCCCCATCCTCCGCTAAAGGAGTCCATATTTTTGGAGGTCTCTTAGGGGTAGAGAACACTTCCTTGTCCCTTTATTCCTTGTACCTGTAATCCTCTGGCCTGTTCTTCCCGCAGCTCTTCACCCCTCCTCATTTTGCCCTTCCTTGGACCCCAGGGGCCACTCCCCTCTGTGTTTATTTCCTTCTGTCCCCCTCCCCATGTATGTGTCCCTTGTCAAGAGAGGGCCCGCTGTGCCCGGCTGCTGTGGCCCCTTTCTCTCCTCTCCTCACCTGGACTGGACTTACTGCCTGAAGTTCTGTATTGTCACCACCGTTCCCATCCCCACTGACTTCTGCTCTTACAGCCTCCTACACAAGAACAGGTGACTGAGATCCCATGGCTTCCTGAACCCCACCCTTCCCTCTAGCTAGTGTCTTCCCACTTTGTTCTTCCTGAGCCTTCTTCCTGGTCACTTTCTACCCACCCGTATCCGTTGCTTTGGAGCTGAGAAGGTGGAAGTCAGTGTCCTGTTAGGTCACTGGCTTCAAATCCCTAAGTCTGGGTGGCTGGTGAGCGTCAGCTTAGGAGGGCTGTGTTGAGAACTGGAGCTCCCTGGAAAACAGCCAGACTTTAAGGAAACTTTCTCAACCCTCCTGCCCTCTCTTTGCTCCCTCCACTGTCCTGTTGTAGCGACCTTTGGGATTTTCTGAATACCCACCTATAATGAAGCCCTCGTAGACACAGCTCCTTTGTTCCTTTGTTGCCTGCACATTCTCCATGTGTCTACAATAAGGATTATCTCTATTACTTGGAACTTGGAGACAGAGGAGTGAGGGGAGTGCAGGGGTATTTTTATGCACTATGCTAAACTCTGAGCAGGCGTTCATCAGAATTCTCTCAGTCAACCAGGCAATGCTATTGAACCCATTTTCCAGAGAAGGAAACTGGAGTAGTTAGTTAGTCCTAGACTCAGCTAGTAAGAAGCCTGGGTAGATGGTTAGAATTTGTATCACTAACCTTGGGATCTGTGTCCTTGATCTCATAGCTAGCCTCTCACTTCAGGGACCTCCTTTCTGTAACCTGGTGCTTTCTAGGACATCGCTAACCTTAAGCTATTTCTTGAAAAGTTCTACCTAATGTGCTGACTCCCGGAAGTAATCCACTACCTGTAGGGATTAGCATGCGTGCTTCCTTCTAAGGCCAGCCCTTCTCTTTTGTATGTGGGCAGGTTGGGGTCAGCAAGCGTTTGAAGAGCTGGGAGAGGAAGCATGTTCTCAGACACCTTCTGAATTCTGGGTACTGAAATTTCAGCAAGGAATCCTAGTGAAGATGGAGTCAGAAGAGCAGTTTGGGGCTTCAGCTAGCCACAAAGCTAAAGTGAATTGTCCTTGCCGATGACGGTAAATATAGTTAGCTGTTTCTTCCTGACTGAAGGTCAGTTTGCTGTCTTCTGTCTCAGACATCCAGCCTGAGTTTGGGACCACACACAGTACCTTTGTACTGACTGCATTGTTAAACCAGCAATATTAAAATATGGCTTTTCTTCCTAGTTAGCCAATAGACCCAGGACCCATGTGATCTCAATGAAAGCCTCATGTCCTGTTTTTCTCCCGTATTTGCCCATCTTGCTGCAAGGCGTACTCTCCTCTCCTTGAACCCTTTCAAAGTTCCTTTAATCTTTCTTCTTGTCTTTGCTTGGCTCCTTGTCTGGGAAAGCATCCCTAACCTTAGTGCCTCACCATGGGTGAGGTCATTTCCTGGTTCTCCGGTAACAAATGATACCATTACTTAATATCCAAGAGATGCCCAGTTATATTCCCCCAGTGATGTATAAAAACACCACTAAAGGCGATGTGTCTGACGTCGTTCGTACTAGACAGGCCTATTCTGAACCTTGCCATGATACATAAGCACTCTACCACTGAGGATAGCCCCATCCGAGCTACCAAATATTAAAGTCCCTGGAAATTATGATGGCGTTCTTTCTACAAAACATGCATGGTTATAAGTGAAGCAGACAAGAACATCTCACTCGTAACATTGTCAGGTGGCGACCCCTAACATCATAAAATAGCCTCACGGAAACTTCTGCCATGCCTCTCGGGAAACTGGCTGGCGTCCCCTTTCTCATGTTACTGTAAATGCCCCATGGTAGAAAAGTAACTTTCCATGCTGTAGTTATGTCTTGGGGAAAACTCTATGTAGGTTCAGAGTGTGACCTGCTTATCTCAAGTGCTACCATTTGAATGGGGCTCAGATGTATGTTTTCAATAAAATTGTAGTAGTAGCCTGTCATTTAAAAAATATAAGTATTAATTGACAGAATATTGTTTAAAAGGACAAAAGCACTTTAATTTTTAAAACTAGATACAGGAGCTGAATATTGTAATGCTGGGCATTCAGTGATCTTTATAAATAGCTTTTAAGGAGAGGGCCCAAAGTCTTAACCACTGGGAACTACAGCCATTCACTGTCTCATGGGCCGCATGGGCATCTGTTACTAATAAGGATGCTGCCTGCAGTGAATGGGTACTTCCTGGGAGCCCAACTTCTAGAAGCTCTGAGCAGTTCTTTCTAAAATGGCTAGCCCGGTGCATTTTGATGATACAGAGATGCCTCTGAGCTTTCCATCGTGGGAAATTCTTGTCCTTTTCCTCTGTGGGGGTCCTTGTTAGTCCAGGAGAAGGGGAGGGAATGGCCAAAATACAATTTCAAGAATGGAAGAAGCTGTGCTTGGTCCCTCTGCTGCTGCTGTGTCTGGAGACCACAGGTCTCTTTGGAGGGCCAAGAATCACATAAACAGGCAGAACCTGAATCTTAGGGATCCTTGCGGATGAATTCCATTCACTTCTAGCCCGAGAAACCTTTCTTTCTTCCTAGCAGGAGGCATAGAAATAAATCTCTAATGGTACAGAGAGTGTTTGAGATAAATTTGACTGTCGGGTCATCTGCTAGGTATCTTTTGCAAGGGCACATGATGACTCCAAACAGCTGAGCCTGCCTGCTAATTCAGGGGAATACACTCAGACTCCTTGGGGGCTCCAGCACATTGTCTGTAGCTCAGGGCTGCGTCTCTAGTAATGGTGAGGTGTGTGTGTGTGTGCGCGCGCATGTGCGCGCCACACTTGTGTGCCACTTTGTGTTCTTGAGAAATGAAGCTATTTATTTGAATTTTTTTCAAATATTGACAGTAAGCACAGATCAGAGATGTTTACAAAGACATCAGCAAATTCTGATGGAGGTTTGGTTTTCCAGGCATTCAGAATATAATCTCAGAACGTGACTGGGGGGGAATTATCTTGAACACGTGGGACAACCTTTTGGGCTAAGAATGCTGCAGCTCAGAGGGAATGTCGTGCAGTTTTATTGTTGATGATGTTGGCAGAGGAACTACAGATTGAAAGCTAACGACGTAATGTGGTGTTGCTGTTTGGAAAGCTAAAGACGTAATGTGGTGTTGCTGTCTGGAAAGGGGCCGATTTTCAAAGCTGTGAAGATTAAAGACTGTTGGCCGGAAGAAAATGCTTGTGCCTGAATGCATAAAGACATTTTTTGCACTAAATAAAATGTAGACCCTACAACTTCTTAACATCTGTGTAAATTAGCTTTTGGGTTTCCACAATAAAACCTTTCTTTGCTCGTGTTTAACATAGAAATAAATTATGACATGAAATGGGTCATTTCTCTAAGAAGGTCTCATGTGACAGAAGTATTTGTTCTTACAATCCTGTTTAGAAGTGGCCACTCACACTGTGTGCTAAGTTGTTTGGTCATGACCTGAGCCTTACAGCCAATTTCCTTTTTGTTCCCACAGCTGACTCAGGTGCTGACACCTTGGCAGTGTTTATGGCCAGCAGTGGGACCACAGACGTTGCAAATCGGAACAGCCCAGCCACACCACCAAATACCCTTAATCTCCGGTCCTCCCACAATGAACTGTTAAATGCTGAAATCAAACACTCAGATGCCAAGAGCAGCACACCCCCCAAATGCAGGAAGAAATATGCACTGACTAACATCCAGGCGGCTATGGGTCTCTCCGATCCAGCCATACAGCCTCTGCTGGGAAACGGCTCCGCCAACATCAAGCTGGTGAAAAATGGGGAGAACCAACTCCGCAAGGCTGCAGAACAGGGGCAGCAGGACCCCAACAAAAACATCAGCCCCACAGCGGTCATCAGCGTAACTTCTGAGAAACTGGAGGTTAAAGATCTCCACCCTCCGGAGTCCTCAGGCTGTGAGATTTTGCCCTCCCAGCCCAGGAGAACTAAGAGCTTCCTCAATTACTATGCAGACCTGGAAACCTCGACTAGAGAGCTAGGGCAGAATCTGGGCCCCTGTCAAGGGGTTGGGGAGGAGAAAGTCCAGCCAGGCCCAGGCCAGGCCCCTGTAGTCATTGGAAATGGTGACTTGCTGCTGCAGAAACCAAACAGACCCCAGTCCAGCCCAGAGGATGGCCAAGTAGCTACAGTGTCATCCAGCCCAGAGACCAAGAAGGACCACCCTAAAACAGGGGCCAAAACTGACTGTGCACTCCACCGGATCCAGAACCTGGCGCCAAGTGATGAGGAATCCAGCTGGACAACCCTGTCCCAAGACAGTGCCTCCCCCAGCTCACCAGATGACACAGGTACTTCCGGGACTAGGACAGCCCCACCTGGTACTTTTCCATGGGTGTTTTTAACCAGCGGTAGAGTCCCCTCTCTCCCCGCTGAAAAGTGTCGGCTCCAGAGGGACATGTGGGTGAAGTCAGGCAGTGTGTGGAAACTATCATTAGACTTCTCAGGCACATTGTGGGTTCGTTTCATTTCAGCCATCCGTAAGTTGTTCTGGTTCACATTTCCATAAAAAAAAAAAATCACTGCTTTAAATTATGGCAAATTGTCATCTCTGGTGATTCAGCTGCTGGTGCTGGGTGAACTGTTTTTGGGTACTGTCTAGAAACATCAGGTTTTGTTAAATAAAATATTAAAAGAAAAAATAGTTGCCAAGGGCAGGCTGCAAATTAATTAAAAGAACCCTCTATTTCAAAATTCTCATAACTTTGTTATACTCAGGCTTATAAAATCTTTAAAAAAAAAAGTCCAGAACATTTAAAAGTCAGGTCTTGAAAGACATTTTGCCTGTTCAAGTAATATTTGAAAGTGAGAAAAAAATGATACTCTCAAATGTATTTAGACATTCAAGATTATAAGTAGTGTTGGTGATTTTGGTCTGTCAGTACTTCTGTCCACATCTGTAGCTTTTGTCAGCTATGGCGTATCATGACAGCAATGAAAAGAGTCTTAAAAGCCAGCCACTCCTCCATTTCATTTTCTCAGAGTTCCCACTCGACCAATCAGAAAGCTGTAAGCTCTGGAGCACTTTGTGCTGAATGAATTCAGTGTAAATAACATCCACACATGGGGCCCAGCATCTGCAGTAGCAGCTCTCAGAGTCAGGTAGACCAGATGGCACACCAGGGAGCCAGATGACATTTTCCCAAAGGTAAGGTAGAGAAAGCACAAGGAGTGAAGATTTAAAAAAGAAGAAAGAAAAAAAAAGAGGAGAAAGTTAATTGACTTGTTCAAAATAGGAAGGAAAAAGGAGCAAAGTGCCCTGGAACCCTGGTTCTTTCTGTGTTAGGTTTCAGCAGCCCGCTGGGACTGGCTGTGGCTGTAGGAAGCCTGAGTGACTCATTTCATCTCTTCAGTGTCTTCAGTTGGAGTCATAATTATGTTTAGTAATGTCGTCATCCCATAGCCCTCTGTGACTTGGGAGAATTCCTGTCCTGTACCTGATGGACAGTTTCACCTGCTAGTGGTTGAATCTATTCCAACTGCCCCTTCAGCATCTGACCAGACTTACGGCCTTGTGTCTTTCCGTGGCTGACACAGCCTTCCTGCTGCTCTTGCAGTGAAGCTTAAATGATCAAGAGGATACTGAGGGAAAAGTGAAGCCTCCGCCCCTACTCTAGCCCTCTTCCTGGTGATGGCCACCTTTTAAGCAGGGTATTTCTTCTAGAAAACATTTTAGGCATGTGATATATTTATAATAATTTTTTTAAATGTATAAAAAGTTTGGGACTTTTTTTTTAGAGATCTTGCCTCTTAGAAGTATAAACCAATATATGTAATCACATAATGTACATGATACAATGACCCTCCATAGCCATTATTCCCCAGCTGTGGATTCAACCAACTGTGGATTGAGAATGGGGTAAAATTACAGCTGTACCGAACATATTTGGACCTTTTTAGTCATTGCTTCCTAGAATAGTATAATAGCTATTTGTGTAGCATACACATTGCATTGTTACATGAAGCCTTTAATTTTGGTGTTCCTGGGGGTCCTGGAACCAATTTCCCTGAAGACACCAAGAGATAACTGCATTTAAGAGATACATGAGGCGGGGGCAAGGGGTACCATGATGAGGATTTAAAAATCCCCACAGCAGTACCCACTAACTACTAGCTATTAAAACTGGGTTATTGTTACAAGGGTTCATCATTCTGGTCTTAAAATTTTGTTTTTAAAAATTCCATGTAAAACGTTAAAAAAAGAATTCAGTTTAGACTGTTAATGCTTCACTTTTTAAAGAATGTATTTTATCTGTGCATTGGAGCAGTAGCTTAGTGGTAGGTTACTTGCTTATCATACACAAGGCTCTGGGTTGAAGATCCGGCCTGGTTTTCTATTTTAGTGACTTTTTTTATTTTGCACATGAGTATTTATTATAATACTCTTATTCCCAACAGCTACATTAAAGAGCTTTAATTTGTTATTATAATTTTTCTGTGTGGATTTGTGTACATCCACACATCTGTGTGTTTGTATTTGAAAGCCAGAGGTTAGTGTCCGGTGTTGGCTTCTGTCACTCTCCACTGTTTAGGAAAACAAATTACTTGTTTATATATTTGTTATTGTTTGTGTGTGCACACAGGTGTGTGTACCCATGTTGCATGCCAAAGAGCATGCATGGAGATGAGAGGACAGCTTGCAGGAGTCAGTTCTCTCCTGCCATGCAGGTCTGGGGATTGAACTCAAATCCTCAGGCTTGACAGCAAGCATCTTTGCTTGCTGAGCTATGTTTCTGGTCTTCCAACATATTTGCTTTTAATTTTTATTTGAAACAGGATCTCTTGCTGAACCTGGTTGGTCCCCACATTGGCTAGATTGGCTGTTCAGTGAACTCCTGGAATCTGCCTGCTCCTCGCCCCAGTGTGCCATCATACCCAGCTTTGTACATGGATTATGGGGATCTGAACTTAGATCTTTGTACTTGCACAAGAAATGCTGTCCCCGCCAAGAGTCTCCCCAGGCCCCACTTTGGTCTCTTTTATTTTATATGTTGTGCTATTATGGAGAAGCTCAGTAACGTATTTTAAAGGTTTCCTCATCTATGAACACTTAACATAATTCTGCCTCTTTGTGTATTGACTGTGAGTGTCAGTAAAGACGGGAAACAAATAGAAATGAAGAAAGGACTCTAAGCCTAGGCTGGAGAGCTGGCTGAGCAGTTAAGAGCCATGATGGCTCCTCCCGAGGACCAGGTCCAGTCCTCAGCACCTATGCAGAAACTCACAACTGTCTGTAACACCATTTGACCCGATGCCCTTTCCTGGCTGGCCTTCATGGGCACTGCATACACGTGTGCACAGATATAGATGCAGGCAAAATACCTATTACATAAAAAATAAAGGTAAATAAGTACATTTTTTAAAGAACTACAAGCGAAACTTGAGCTTTCCTTCAAATGCTGCCACCCACTTTGCTTGGCAGGCTTCAGTGTCTCTGGTCTACCCTAATTTTCAGAACCCTCTTAAAACTGCCTCAGAGCTAGTTTGTGGACTCCTCCTGAAGTAGGTGCTCTCTCTCTCTTTTCACTGAGAGCTTTCATGATTGAGCCTGATACCCTGAAATAAAGTGAGCGATTCTTGGGTGTCTTTGTCAGTCCAGCAGAGCAGCATTGCTAGTGTTTAAAGCCGTCACAGCGCGGTTGAATGAAGACTTGGGTGTGTCTCTTGAAAAGGCAAAGTTAGTATTTATGTTTTTTTCCAGTATGTTTACCGAAGATGATCGTGACTAACGTGAATACTACCTGTTGAAAGAAAACAAAAAGTGACCGTGAATATTCCTAAGACATTAGCATGCAGCACCCGGGTTCTGTGTAAAAAGTGTGCCTTGGCATGATAGTTTGGTTTGTATTAAGAAACAGGCACCATGTTGGGTGTGTCAGGTGTCTTTTATGACAAAGTCGTGAGATAATTGTCATTAGATTTCAAGCTGTGCTTTGGTGAGTCCAGGAAAAATAGAGCAGACTCTCGTGTACCTTAGGGCATCCTTTCTGAATTAGAGTGTACCATTTATAAAATAAAATGCATTGCGTGGTCCTGGGACTGACCACTCCATATTTCCCTTTCTTTCTGAATTGTCCCCTCCAGCTTTGCAGTGACAGTTGCCACCTTCTCCTCCTGTGTGGTTTGTCCTTTGAGAAAACAAGAGGCTATTTGCAAAAAAGGAAACCGATCTGTGACAGGGCTTTCAAGGGGCTTTGGGAAAGTTACTGTGCTTTGACCTTGGTTCAGAAACAAAGGGTTGCACTGTTTTCGCCTTTGAAAGTGAGGAGTTTGCATCTACCTAGAATTCTGTCATAGCTCTGGTTCCCTAGGAGGCCCCAGGTAGACAGGATGACTCAGATAAATACATGCTGCTGAGACCTTGTATAGTCTCTCTGTAAACTGCTTGGTGCCCTATGTTAGGTACCTCATTTGGACTCTTCCAGGACATGAACTTGTAAGATTTATTTGAGCCTCGCAGAGTTGGGAGCTGTAGAGTATGGATGTCCGTTTCTCTCCCCGCCTCCCCCCGTCCAACCCCACTCCCCACCCCCTGATCAAACTTTGCATGAGCCAAGCAGCTGTCTCTACTACTAAACTATAACCACTGCCTGAGATGCAGCTTACATAATAGCTGCTTAATTTAAACTCACTGCTAAGGTGCGCAAAGCCAGGATTCCACACTGAGCTAGCGGAGCCCAGAGAGTGTGGCTGTGGTTGTGGTACCCCATTAGCTTGTAGAGAGCATGGGCTCCAGAGTCAGCTGCAGTGCCCTGTCCAGGCATGCCACATACAAGGCTGATATGTGGGGCGATCGCAGCTTTTGCACAGACTTTCTGTTAAAGCTGAAAAGGGGGCATCCAGAAAGAGGTCTTGGCTGCCTAGTGTGCAGCATAGACAGGGCTTACTAAGTAAAAATGCTATTGTTGGTGATCTTTATTAGTACAGTGGTATGATATAAAAGTTAAATTTATTTTTAAAGTGTTTGCGAAATTTTTATTTATGTGTATGTTTCTGTGGGGAGATATGTGCATAAGGGAGGGAGCAGGGAGGATGCCCATGGAGGCCAGAGGATACCCTGGAGTTGTGAGCTGCCTGACATGGGTGCTGGAAGTTGATCTCTTTCTTGTCATTGGCAAGAGCAACAAACACTCTTAACCACTGGGCTTTAGCCTGCAAAGTTTACTTTTTAATTATGAATTGTCTGTACATTGAACTGATTTTAGTTAAGATTTTGTAAGCCTGATCACACCCTGCTCTGTACATTGTCAGTACCTGAAATACAGGTATGCTTGGTAAATAAGTCATGATAAATTGAATAAAAATGGAGGTCATGTACATATCCCCAAATAACCCTCATGCGTTGAATGGGACATTTGATGTTATATTTAATCAATATCTGATTCTGGCTTAGTCTCTGTATTTTATAATTTAATTGATCACCCTGCCTCATGCTGAATGATGCTGAATGAATACGGTTATCAGGAAAGCTTCTCAAACCTAGGGAACTGCTGGCATTTCAAGCCAGGTCTTTGGACACAGCATTGGGAGCATCTACTGACTCACAGTCATGGGATTTAGGCATGTAGAATAGAGCCCCAGGGCTGAGTACCCTGATTTTTATCCCATTCACTGTTTGTATGGTAGTCATCGAAAGAACCCAGAAAATGGAAATGATGTTTTGGCAGATATGCCCATACCTATAGGCAGTTAAGATTTGGCTCAAATACTGTGAACTTTGTGGAACATTTAGGAGATCCACTCTCTGTATCCCAAACCCCAGATAGTGCCAAGTGTATAACTGTGCTCTGCCCATCCTTTGCCGCCCAACTCTAAAGTTGCCTCTTAGACTCAGAACTCTATGGAAGTTTCTACAGCTCTCCATGATGCATGCATGAGGACCTTCCAGTGTTCTTCATGGTACTTTGAGCAGGCCCCGTATATGATACCCATCTGGTTGGATGGATGGGACTGACTCATGATAGTCGTGCATGCTCTCTGATGTTTGCTCCATGCACGCCTCCACAGAACAAGTGAGCACAGCCTGTGTATAAGAAGTGATGAGAACACTTGGACAAGATTCTTACTCATATTGGAGGCTGCAGGGAGGATGCCCTGGGATCGGTAACTTGGTCTACCACATCCTTCCTCTCAGAGCGGATAGGTCTGTCAGTCAGAGGCATCAGTGCCAAGGACAGGAGCCACTTGGCCTTCACCTTTTGCCTGGACTTACAGGTAATCCTGTCCTGGGCCAAAATGAAAGTCATTTGCGTGCATAGTTTTTGGTTTGTCATTGCGAATAGTCAGATGGAGGAACAGGTCTCATCTGTTAACAGGGCCACCCACACTGAAGTGTCTGACTGCGCTCTGGGTAAGTGCATGGCTCTCAAACTTTTAAAATTTCAACTAAATGTCCATCATATCTCAGGTGGCTTTTTAGTACTCCAATCATAATTTTCCCTTTTTCTTAAATTTCCAGAATATTTTCAGCTTGTTTGCCCCACTGTACTGATTGAATTCCCTCAGACACTTGGGATTCACTAGGCTTCTGGGTATGTCTTTTCAGTTGAGAGCCCCGTGGTGTGGCAGGAGGAACTCAGGAAGGCAGATGTGAAATGTTTTCAGAATAGTCAAGCACACTGTATTCTGGGGTAGATCATGTTTTCTGAATTAGGTTTTATTATCTTTGGGGTAAAATGAATGAAAATATTTCTTACCCCATAAAATTAAGGGAGAAAATTTTGCCCAATTTAGTCTTTGAAATGTTTAGACCAAAAATATATTTCAGGCAGATGTGGTGCAACACACTTTTAATTCTAGCTTCCAGGAGTCAAAAGCGGGCATATGTCTGTGAGTTTCAGACCAGACTCAACTACATAGTGAGTTTCAGGCCAGCCACAAACACATAGTGAGGCCTTCTAAGAATGTGTATTTGTGTGTGTGTGTGCACACGCCCAGGCGCGTGTTCATGTGTATGTTAATGAACGTTTCAGATACTATAAGGTTACCTGCTATTGTAAAGTATGCTAGGTACTTCAGGAAGCAGAAGGATTAACTCCCTGGATTAACTTCTAGCTGTGTTTCCTGCAGCCTCTCTTCCTGTATTCCTCATGAACCCTGAGACCCTTTAGAAATAAAGGCAACTCCAGGCTGTGTTCTGTAAACAGTCCTGTAGAAGATACTGAGTCAGGAGCTGGAGGGGTGGCTCAATGGCCAAGAACACTTGCTGTTCTTGCAGAGGACCAGCACCCACATGGCAGCGCATCCCTATCCAGTTCCAGTTCCAGGGGACCAATGTTTTTTCTGGCCTTAGCTGGTTGTAGTTGTGGATATAATATGCAAATATGCATGTATATACATAGCCACACACATAAAAATAATACTAAAATAAACCTTTTAAAAAGAAAGTATTGATTTAGATGCTAGTACTTCCACTGAGAGATTTTATGTTTAAAAAACAAAACAAAAGGCCTCTTGCTTCTTGTAATTTCAGAAATCTCAAAACCCAGCATCCAAGTGGCAGAGACAAGAACTTCTTTGGGCTAGGGCCCTCCCTCTTCCTTATTAAGGCATCTGTCAAGCTTGGGGTCCTCTGTTCCAGCTGATAATGGTCTCAGCAACCACACACATATGCGATCTCATAGTAGAAACAAGCAGGCTAACACTGATCTTTGCTGCTGCAGCTGCATACAAGTGTATAACATTGTAGCAGCATCCTCAGATTGAGATACCTCTCTTAATCATAGGCATCTACGCCTCTGGTTGAATCGTAAAGTGTGACATTACTATTAAACATAACATGCTTGCAGTTTCCAAAGACATCTTCAGATGATTTCTCAGGGTTCCCCATCTATGAATCTGGTTAGAGGAGGGTAAACATTAGCTTTTGAAAGCTAGGATGTGGGTGGTGTGCTTACATCCCTTGCCCTAAAGCTGACTCAGCTAACATACACCCAGATTGTGCTTGTTATTATATGGGTGGTTACCAATTATCTCCCTCCTGGGGTTTGTTTGTTTGTTTGGTGCTAAGAGTTGAGCCCTGGGCTTTGTGCATGCCTAGCGTGAGCCCCTCTATGAACTCCACCCCAGAACCCAAACATATAATTTATGTACTGGACATTCCTATTAGAACCTTTGAATGAAAAATGATGAACCAAGCTTCTTGTTCAAACATGACTGGCAAACAGTCGACTAATTTGACTGTTAGGAAATGTTATGTGGGCACAAAGTGAGGGAATGAGATCACTCTCAGGGCTGTTTGGTACCCGGAAGGAGAGCTGAACGTGCCCGTGTGTAAGCTTCCGTTATGTTCCTTTTGTTTAGCTTTCCATCAGTTCCCTGTGTGACGGATTGGGATCTTCTGAAGAATTTTCTCTTAGTGTCCTTGGGGGCATTGTTAGTTGATGTTTTTCTCCCTCTGTGTTATTTGGCAAATTCTTCGTAGAGAACCGTACTGACCTGATACATCTTGGGTATCTAGTCCTCCAAACTATCAGTTGCTTGTTTGAGAAATTGATTTTGGACTGTCATTGGTTACCAAGATAGTGTATGCCTCTTACTATATAAGAGCCCTGACATGTGAAAGCCAATTTAATCACTAGTAGATATAAAAAATATTATTAGTAGAACCTTTCTCAGAATGTTCTAGAAGAAAACGTGGCCATTTTTTCTTAATGTGGAACTGTTCGGAATTAAAATCCAAGATGGCTCCCAACTTCCAGTCATTGGGGACAGACTGGTTTGAGGTATACAGGAAGTTCAAGGGCTGGGTGCGGTCACATCTTTGTGATAGAAGCTTCTAGACACACTTGCCAGTGCCGTTCTAACGCTCCAGCCCCTGCTCTGATCTCCTTAGGGGGAACTTTCCACCATCTTCTACGCATCACTGGCTCAGTATGGAAAGGATGATGACACAGGGTGTCTCACTTCTCTCTGTCCCCAGAACGGACAGCAACCTCTCAGGGCTTCAGAGTGGCTTTCCCCTTTTCGTTGCTCTCCTGTCCCTCTATCCCGTCTGTTTTTCTCCATGTACTGTGGAACAACGGCCTAAATCAGAGAATGAGCTCCGTGTATAATAAACTGGAGAGAAGCATTTTCACCTTGGGTTCCTTGTCTCTTTAATGGGTGTATTGAGTTGGCAATAAAGGAAAGAAGGCAGCAAGGAAGGAAGGAAAGGAAGAAAGAATAAGTAAATAAATATTTCCGTAGTGATTTTAGTAAGGATGGTAAGAAGCCATGATTTGTCATGTGTTTTTAGGTAGTGCGTGCCTACAGGTTCAGAATAGGCAGAGCTGAGCTTTACTGTTCTTCATGGACTCAGGCTCCATGCCGTCTTCCCTCCAGGGAGCTCACCCGCGCCTTCCCTAGAATCCTCTCCCATCGTCCCCATTCTTGTAGGGCATCTGCCACTTACTGAGTTCCAGGTCAGACCTGCTGTGTTGTCACTGCCCCTCCTCTCGCAAACACACACACACACACACACACACACACACACACACACACACACACACACACACACACACACACACACACCCTGACACACCCGAGCACTCGAGTGTTTCTTAACTCTAAAATAAAAATGGTCATAGTAGTAATCCCACCTATAAGATTGTCTGCAGCCCCAAGGCACAACTCTGAGTCTCCAGAAAGCGTTTTCACTGAGTTGTCAGAGAGCTCACCTGGTGAAGCCTGAGAGCCCATGTTCAGTCCCTGGGAGCTACACGGTGGAAGAAGGGAACCAACTCCTACAAATTGTCCTCCGACTCCACATGTGCTCCTTGGAACATATGCACATGCACATGTGTGCACACAGAGTTATACACACCAGTGCATGTCATTTAAAAGTGTTTAAATAGAAAGCATTTCCAAAAAATATTGATTGTCATGGTAATTATTTATGCTGTGAAGTGGAAAATTTTATCAGAATCTAGACTAGGTTTTTTGATTTTGTTTTTTAAGTTTATTAGCTTATGTTCATTATATACTAGCCAATGTGATTCATTTTGAGCATTTTTCTACATGAATGTAATTTGATCATATTCACCCTCAAATACCCTCTCTTATTCCTTTTGTTTTTTGTTTGTTTTTATTTTGACAATGCTGAGTACTGAACGTAGGGTGCCCCTTGACAGGCAAGTTGCCTGGCTGCTATGTTACATCCACAGTTCTGTTTTTGTTGTTGTTGTTGTTTTTAACCTTTTAATCCCTGGAAATGAGTTTATATAATTATACTTATTTGAATGAATGATTAGCACAATGAGTAAACTGTTATTTCATACTAAAAATACAAATACTAGCCAATTCATGGCAATTAGAAAGCTTCTGAGATGTTCACATCAGTTGCATAAGGTAGATGCATAAACCCTTGCTTCTCAGCCTTGAACTACATTACAAAAATCTGCCTGCCTTTGCCTCCTGAGTGCTGGGATTAAAGGTTTGCATCATCGTGCCTAGCCAGAAATTGCATTTTTAATGAGTACTGGGTTGATACTGATACTTTGTTCAACCCACAATTGAGAACAAGACTACTATCACAATTTTTGAGCCAAATTTGAAATAAGCCTTAATTAAATACTGGCCAGGATGGCCAGGTCCATTCCCAGGTTCCCAGAAAATGGCCACTAGTCACATTTTGCAGAGGCTTGTAAAGCAAACCCTAAGTATTTCCTATTAGGTCAAAGCAGGCAAACACGTATCCTAGGGTATTCCCTGCCTGTATACACACCTCCCACTTACATGCAATCAAGCACATCTGGTACAGTTGGGTCAAACAAACTTGTTTAGGGGTGTGAAAACATGTGGCTCATTATCTCACAAGAACCGCAGCCCCCAGCATTCCAGGGAAGTTATCTATCCTTGGGCAAGTGGTGCTTACAGGTTAACTTTGGCCCTTACTGCCTTGGCGAGTGGTGAGACAGGTCTATAAGCGGCAGCAGAAAGGGTCCTGCCTGCTTTGTTTCCAGCACCTAGAATAGAGTGCCTGGTATATGCCTGTATTCAAAATACAGTTTGGGAAAAATACACTCACCTCAAAATATAAAGAGTGTTAGATTTGGCTCAAACACTAAATATATAGAGCAGAAAATGATTGTGAAGTTCCAGATAAATAATTACTTACTAGATTCATGTTAAAGAAAGAAAAGAATTGAATAGAAGCGGGGTTTAGGAAAGTAAAATAGTTAAGACGGTTAATAGATAGGTAGAGATCAGATTGAAAAATATTAATGCCTTTTGTTTTCAGTTTTAGAGAGCCGTTTATAGATTCATGGGTACCGGAGAGGGGAGGATAAGGGGAAGGAGAGAAAGAGGAAGCGCAAGAGCTAGAGAGAGCTAGCACAAGCATGAGTGGATGCCCCAAGCCATTTGAGCTAGGCATGAAGGTCAGCCAGGCAGCCAGCCTTCAACTGCAATGCAAATGGGGGAGGGGGACCTTCAAAGAAAGGGTAATAAAGCCCAGAAAGCCAGGAAAGGTATGTTTAGCTCCACCCAGCACTTGAAAGAGGAGGACAGAAAAGAAGGAAAAGGAAATCTATGTCTTCTGCATCAGGACACAGCACTGCCAGCAGACCCAGCGGAACCTCATGGTGGCTTGTCGGGGCTGCCAGAATGATAATGCTTAGCTCGGACGTTAGTCTTGGAGATCCCATTATATTCTCAAGGCAGGTATATGTAGATTCTATCCACCACTGTTGTATTAGGAATTAAGATTGGTTCTTATAGCATTCATTAGAAAAGTCGGAAAGCCACTAATATCAGTGTCACAAATTAATTTTTATGGAAACCAATTTTTGAAATTCAGTAAAAGAGACTTTTGTTTTTTGTTTTTTAATTTTAATGTTTGGCATACTTGAAGGCAATTCAGTTCTTCTCTCTGCTTCTACCCTTCTACCCTTTAGAGCCCTGGTTAGATAGAGACGTGAGTTGTCATCTCGCACCCTCCTGCCCTGGGATGGGTTCTGACCGAGGGCCTTGGCTTGTGTCCCTGTGCTGTGTCACAGCTACCTTCACAGTCCCCTATTCTCATCTTGATAAACAATTTCAGGAGACGTACATGAAGAAAGTCCCTCCTCTCGTGTATCTAAGTAGGTAGAACAGAAGACTATCAAGGAAGCCTTTCAGGTCACTGTAGATGATACTGTACATTAAAGTGACATGGTAGTTCCACAGCAGATAGTTCCTTCCAGGTGTGCAGTGTAGAACCTGAAATCATAATAAACTTGCTTCTATTCTGTTATATTAAAGTGTACTTGTATCCCACCCATTTTGAATGGGTGCTTATTTCTACATGTTTTCTATGTCTGAGTGTTTTGCCTGTATGTTCTATGAGTCATGAGCGTGCATTACTGGCAGGGATCAGAAGAGGTCTCAGAACTCCCTGGAACTGGACGTACAGATGATTGTGCGCTTCCATGTCGGTGCTGGGAACCAAACCCAAGTCCTCTGCAAGAGCAGCCGGTGCTTTTAACCACTGGGCCATCTCTGTGGCCATTGTCCATGCATAATTTTGTGATATGTTGGTTATTTGGAATATTGGCTTTGTGAGTTATGAAGATCATCAGTTGTTGACATATTTCATTATGCCATGTGAAGAATAATTCATTTGTTCATCTGCCATCTCAGCAGAAAGTCCTTATGGGGAAGCCAAGCACATAGTCACAGATACAAGTCTTTCCTAAATCCAGGAAGCTTGCATTTTATCACTGACAACAAATAGATCCTGTTGTCTTCCTTGATGGCGAGGACACCATATGCCTGCCCAGTCACCACCTCTGAGCAACTGTAGATTTTGGCTACCAGTTTTTCTGTCAACTAAAAGAGGCGCTCTCTGAAAAGGCTAGGAGGCCATTGCACAACTTAGTCACAGGTTCTCTATGTACCTTCATTAAAAAGACCTGCTCTTGAGGGTTGAGATTCAATGACAGTTTAATAAGTGTGTCTGTTTTCTCAATGACTTTCTCACTGGGAGTGTGTGGCACTGGGGAGCCTAGTAGCTACTAGTATGGTTTGTGCAATGTCTTGCTGTGTGCTGAGATACCACAAATTACCATTTTTGTGTCCCATTATTTAAATGTCAAACATGAAAAAGCTATAAAAAATTTTAGTATTATAAAAATAGCCTCAGTCTTATAGGTTCCCTGAACTCCTTTTTGGGGGCTTCAGCTCTGGGTCTGAGAATCAAATCTCCCAGCAGTCTGTTTGCAGAGGAGAGTCTGCAGGGTTCTAATTGTGAGAAAGCTGGCTAATAGGTACATGGAAAGCAGATCAGTGGATGCTGATGCTACACTGAGTACCTTTCTGAGTGTTTGTGAAAAAGGTGCCCATTTTGTTTGTTTCTTTGTTGTGCTTTGATGTTATGGTGTGAAGAATCAAACCCAAAGCAAGCTAAGCCAGAGCTCTGCCATGGAGCTGCATCCCTGGCCCTCGGGTACCATTTGTAAGATGTGACTGGCATTGATGAATAAGCTACTGGGGCAAGGGAGGCAGGGAGCTGATGAAAGTTTACAGTAATCTGATTGAGGCTATAAGGACTGTCTGCTCAAGTGAATGGAGAGTGCTTTGTTGGATGAAAGGACAAGCATGTAGGGTGTGGTGATTGGCTACGGAATGGATGGAGTGAGGTGAATCAAAGGCGTCTGTTTTCAAGGGTTTCTTGCTTTCTCTTTCTTCAAATATCGTTTTCATAAACCCATAAATTTATGCCTTCCTGGACTGAGTCCCTGAGTCTTTACTTTGCTTCAAGTGGGGGAAGACACACCATCCAGTTGGGAGAACACCAGCAAGAAACCGCTCCGTGAATGGTGGAGTCACTTGAGGTGATGTATGCCATGGTTTAATTTGTGTTCCTTGGCCCATGTGTGCACACTTGGACCTACTCCCTATTTCCTGTCTGAAGGCATGTTTGGTCTGGACGCCATCTGGCTGAAGCTTTTCCTCCATGAACTTCTTGCAGCTTTTAAGAGCCTTTTGAAGGTCTGAAAGATTTGAGATGGTAGTGTGTGGGAATGCTGAGCCAGCCTGCGCTCCCTCCCTCCCTCTCACCCAGCAGTTACAGCACTGTCACACAGAAAAAGGGATGCTTTCCTCCACCTGGCCATGTGATGTAACTAGAAGCAGAGGTGTGAAGTGTCGACTTTAGGCTAAGTATTTTATGAAACATTTTTAGAGTTGGATAACTAGATGTGTATTTCCTGGGTCATGAGAGGAAAATGTGCTTCTTATTCTGACAACTTTCCAACCTTGTAAAGTGGGCAAAAAAGTGTATTGAGGATCAAATTTACCTATGAATATGTTGCTTAGATGACCTGGGTCTTTGCAAAGTTATTAAGCATCCTTAAGCCTGAGTTTATTTTTAGCTATCTGTCTGTCTTTGTGTGTGCGTGTGCATGCATGTCTTTGTGTGTGTGTTTTGGAGATACACAGCAAGTTCTTCACCCACTGACCCATTATCTCCCCAGGCCAGTTGCCCATTTCCAAGTTCATATTTCTCTGATAGTTACTGCGGTGATCGATGAGCTTATAATAGATGAAAATAAAAGAACCAAAATAAAGGTAGAGTGCGTGCTTATAGATGGATACGTAGTACAGGCCTGGTTGTGACAGGAACTAGTGGTCTTTGCTCTCCTCCCTTCATTTAGTGATGTTCACTGGGAGTGCCTTTGACTTAGGGTTGACACTGATCTAAGTCTTATCTTCAAATCAACAGGCTGGACCTTGCGCTATGGAATATGTTGTGGCTCCTGGTCTAAGGGCATGGTGACCACTAATTTAGCAGGCAGGGTACGAACTTAACAGCAGATAGATGATGGGTCATCAGCAAACAGTGTGTGGTCACCATTGGCCGTAGGTTCAACCATGCCAGTAGTTCTGAACCTGAAAATATGCTGTAGCCGTGGAAAGAGTTAAAAGAATATTTGTTGTGTTGGGTCTTCTCCCAAAGCCTTTGTTTGGTCTGGTATTACAGCAGTGTTTGCTAAAGCTCTCCACACCCTTCCATCGCAGGGCCCAGGTTGTGAACCGCTGAGCACCCTGTCAGAAATTCCCTTCCTTCATCCGTGACCCGTGCTCAATAATCATTACACCTGGTTTTGACTGTCTGCTCTATACAGGCTACTTACAAATAAGATGGCATTTAGCCCTCACCACAGCCTACCTGCAGAAAGAGCTTCCTTCAAAATGAACTTTTAAAGGGATAAAGCCAGTAAGGTTTCGTGGCTAAATGAGCAAAGAGATGAGGACTCACATAAAGGTTTGCCCTCATCAGAGTCTGGGCCCCATCCCATGTCCCTTCCTTCGTATTTCTGAGAGTTTGGAGGACTGAACTGTGATTAACAGAGCAGCTAAGGGAAGATCTGTGTATTTCTGGAGTGCTAAACCCAAGATTCCTAAGTCCGTCTTTGGGACCCTTGTGGGACAGCATAGTTTACCATTTTGCATGGTTTTTGTCTGTTCCTCATACTTCCTCTTTCTCCTCTTGCATCATTTTCCCTTTCCTAATTTATTTAGATAGTCCACTGAAGATCCTGCTGAGACCCGACTTCCTTTTCTGGAAACCTCAATGGTTAGTGCCATTAGATTCCTGATATTTAATCTCCCAGTTCAGCACCTGGAGCAGGCACCCCCCCCCCGTTCTGTTGAGCTGTGATGACAGACCCGAACTCAACATAGCAAGGGAGCATAGTTCAGTAGGTTATAGAGTAGTCTGTAAGTCTGTACAATGTACACATGTCTGTCGGTCTCTATGAATTGCTTATCGGAGTGCAGTAGAGAATAAATACTCAAACAAGCAAATTAACAAAGTAAATATATAGCTGGTTTGAAAAACTGATGCCTTTGAGAAAAAGTGTACCTTCTGTTGTCCTCAAGGGAAATTAAAACTCTTGTATTTTATTGATTTCCACTAAGCTCATCTAAACATTGTTTTTCTAAAAAGCTAAGTGATGATGGAGAGACCTTAATTTTTGGAAACATAGATTTTTTTTTTTTTTTAGCTGCAGAGATTTGGATTTTGCTTCTGGGAAATGAACTGTGGCTTTGGAGGTGTCCACCCTGGAAGGATCCTTCTTGTTCACTCCAGTGTGCTGCGGCGGTGGGGAAACACACCTTCCCTGAGCTGTCCTTGCCTGGCCTTCTGCCAGAGGCCCCTGAAAAGTACCAAGGAGGCAAGGCATTATGGGATGGCTGCCCCTTTGGAGAGTCCAGGTCAAGTAGCACTGATTGCTTGCTTGTTAATGCTGCCCATGAGTAAACAGAGCAGAAGTTGACAGGGTACACTATCTCCACCCTACTGCACCAAAAGTCACTGTGTGAACACTGAAAAGTTCAGGGGGTAAAGAAAGACTTGGGTGGCAGAAGAAAATGTCTCACTTATTTTTTTTTAATGTTTATTTCAAGGCAGGGTGTCTGTGTGTAGCCCTAGCTGTCGACCAGACTGGCCTTGAACCCCGCCTGCCTTTACCTCCCGAGTGCTGGGATTAAAGCCGTGTACCAGCGGCATCAGTTAGTTGTATGCCAACTCTTTACAAGCCCCTGACATTTAAAAGTGAAAGAATTATTTGTTGGGAAGAACTGATATTTAATTCATTTGAACTTAGCACAGTGTGTATCAAAATGGGGCTTTTAGAACAAGTGTTATGGGCTAAGACATCTTGGGTCAAATCTGGTTCTGCAGCTGTTGGGATTATATGTGTGGCCATGATTTGGTTTTGGAGTTCTTGTGTCAGAGTTAGCTTTAAATTCTAGGGGTGTAGTCAGTCAGTCCTGCTGGCCATCGGTTCTTGCCCACCATATGAACACTCTGTTCACACCTGTTACTCCATTTGGTTCTCAAAACAGTCTTGCATAGAATTACTCATATTCTTCATAGAAAGAAACTGAGGTTTAGAGACTCTGGTCTTATCTGATGGACACTGGTGTTTGGAAGTAAAATCTCATTGGAAAGCTGTGGGAGAGGAGAGAGTCTTAGCATTTGAAGAGACCTTGGGGTTTTTTTTTTTTAATCAAATCTCTCCTCCCTCCGATTCCCTTCTATTGTGTTATAAAGCAATGGTTATGTGGTACATGCTTAGGATGGAAACACTGGGTCCTTAGACAGATGCAGCTAAAAGAGTTCTAGAAGCAGGGTAGATGCGAACACATGGTCTACATCAACATTCTAAAGCTCTTCTACTTTTTCCATTGTGCAGTCTTCAGCCCAGAGCATCATGGGAAGTGTCATGGCCTACTTAAAGAGACTTGGGCAAGAAGAGACTGTACAGCCCTTCATTTTGTGGAGAAAATGCTCTGTAATTTTAATACATTTCAAAGGGTTAGTCATTGGATTGAAATGTCAGATTTTTTAACAAGTCTTCTGAAATATTAAATAAACCTTCATATATCCATTAGGGCACAAATCAATACCCACAGAGAACAAGGCACATTGAAATAAAGAGTGGGTTCAGTATGATTTGTTGCCAGACCATCACAGAGTCCTGCTGATGGTTTTGTAACTTTAGATTAAAAATATGCTAAACTAAAGAAACAAATATTCTGTAGTTATATTACCCAAATTCCGTATGCCTGCCTCAGCTACAGCTCAACGTGGACTTTTGACAGAAAATCAAATGTCTGAAGAAAGTGTGAGTGTTCTTTTAACACACACATTTGCTATCATGTTGCTAATACTTCGAACTTCTCTCTCAAGTGAGTGAAGTGGCAAGCGTCAAAGACTTAAAATTTTCAGCTTGTAATTCTCTCAAGAGCAGTGTCTTGGAGATACAGAGTTAATTTTACCTCCATGCTCCATAAGACAAAAGTTTTCTTGGCCATTTTAGCTGATGGGATCTGGGTCCTTGTTTTAAATTATTGATGAGAACGGCACTCTCTTTAGTAGCCTTCACAGAATCAATTTCCACCATTCCCGCCATGCCCTTGCAGGGTATTGATACTTCCAAACCTTGGGAAGAACTTTTTTGTCCCCTAAAGTTAATCTTAATATTTATTTTAATATTAACCTCAATTTTTTCATGATTTGCACCCTCCTCTTATGTTTATTTAAACTATCTGAAATAAAGTCCATTTTGAACGACTTAAGGGGGTGCTTGAAAGAGAATGTGTAAGGGATGTTGCCTTTAGGGTACTCTGCAGTGATGGATTAATTCAGTGGGTACATGGTCCATACGCTCATGTTTCTAGACCTCATCTCTAGATGAAGGAGATCATGCGTCAGTGTCATGCACACTGGAGGCAATTCTGGGCGAATGCACCTTTCTAGCCGCCGTGTCCCAAGTGAGCCCACACAGGGAGCATTGAGACAGCTTCAGGGACAGCTGCGCAGTGTGGAGCCAGGATCAGTGCTAGTGTGTTTGGAGAGGGTTGCATTTGCCCACACGCAGTCTCAGTCTCCTTCGGCTGCTGAGCGGAATTATTGTTTCCATGGAACTGTTCATCTTGCTTCAAGTGGTAAACTAATCTGGAAGCATGCGAAGAAGGGCGGGCAGCTCCTGGGCAGTCTAAGTCAGAACCGAGTCCAGTGAGTGGTGCAGCCGCAGCGAGGGACAGTTTCTGATCATGGGCCGGATTTCACGGGGGCTGCTTCAGAACAGACCTCCTCCTCTTGTTCTTTTTAGGATCTCTGTTTTGTTAGAAGAAATAAGCAATTTTGAGTTGATGAAGTAGCTTGAGGAAGTTCGTCCAAATCCAAGTTCTTGGCTTTCTTGGGGTCCAGGTGTTGAAGTCTGGAAACAGATCTGTGCAGCTTGAGGGATTCCAAATGGGAACCTCTTGCTTCTGTTTTCTCTACTCGGACACCTACTAAATGAGTCAAGTAGAGGAAGTCTGTACTCGATTTAATATTAACCTGTAGATTTATGCTAGCCAAATGATTTTGCTCAAGACAAAATGCCTTTGTCATAATGAAATACAAAATGGGCCTAAACCTTGGTAACTATGATCAGTGATTTTTTTTCTCTCTCACTGAATTAGACGTGTAGCTACCATGTTACATTGTTCAACTTGACAGAAATTTCTGGTAGCCATCTTTTTAACCTAGCTGTACTCTAATTCAAATTGGTTCTGGGGGTTTGAGGGGAACATGATCTTTTTAAATATTTTTTTATTTTAATACTTAGAGATTTGATCTGGCAAGTCCGTTGAAGAATGAGGAAGATAGAATTTTAATTTTAGTTTATATGGTAAAAAAAAAATCAACTTTTAATAGTAACTAAAACTGCCGAGATTTCTGTCTTCATTTTTCCTCTCTGGATGAGGCAGTCAGCATGTTGAATGTGAAATTCAATATAGCTGGTGTGGTTTGACATGGTAATGAAGTCAGTCCTGCCCTGAGGGGCTCTGTCATGGTCACGGCCACCTGCTTCACAGCTAGCGTGTGCTCACTGTCGGTGCACAAGTGGGTCCTGCCGTGCCTATTGTCACCTCCTGGGAAATCTCCTTTTCTCTTATAGATAGTACCATTGAAGTGGATCTCAGTTAACCCAGATCAGTGTACCTTAATCACCTATTGGCGGTTGAATTTTTTTTTAATTATTAGCCTACAAAGCTTGAACTTTTATTAACTTTCTAAGTGCACTAAACAAGCATGTTCATTGAAGACAAGGGAGACAAGACAGATAAATGGGAACTGGGAGTTCAAGCTGTCTCCAACTTTACTACCCAAAGGTGAGAACTGTTACAGATCTTATAAATTTTCAGACTTTGTCCTGTGTGAGCAAACAGATATTAATGACTGGTTTTTTTTTTGTAAAATATTTTTTCAGTGAAATTGTGGGATGTATTATCTGATAGTTTATATTCTTCATTTATTATTACACTAAATACTGGGTATATTGATAAACTGTCACTCAGTATATACTCTTTTTCTTCTAGGCAAGGCCTCATGTAGCCCAGGCTGGCTTTGAATTGTCTGTATAGGCAACAGTGGCTTTGAACTTCTGATCCTCCTGTCTTTACCTCTCAAAGGCCGGATTTTATATTACATATGGATATGATTATATCCTCTTCCCCCTCTTTTCTTAGAGGGCGTAGGATAGAACCCAGGATTCATACCTCCTAAGCAACTTTACCAACTGAGCTACATGCCCAATCCCTACATATACTTTTATCATTCCGTAATTAGTAGCTATGTAGGATTTGGGGAAAGCCGTGGTGCATGATGCTGTGTTCTGATGACAGTTCTGACGGGTAGACAGACTTGTGAGTCAGGGCATATCCATCCCACCCATCTACTTCTTTCTCTAGAGAAGCTGTGGTAAAGGGGGGCATGTAGTTGTGGCTTGTCGGTTTTGTTTATAAAAGGAAGATAGTGCTCTGTGTCTTTCTTCTCTGGCTGCACACCAAATATTGGGCTGGTAACATCAATGCCCAAGGCTTCCTTGGCCCTACTCTGTGCCAGGTAGTGTTCTAAGCACTTTACTATGAAGCTCATATGGGCCCAGTAAGGAGGCTGCGGTCATCTGTGTTTTAGTATGAGGAAGTAAGTCCCAGAACGATTTTCCTAAGGTGGTATGGCTGGACTCTAACAAAAGCAAACTTGTCATAGCCTTGTTCATAGTAGCCCAGCTCATTGACTGCTTGGAGGAGTCTGTCCGATGAGTACAATTCCAGATCAAATCCAGCGCCCATCCTTATTCTGCCTTGCTGTGTTCTGTAATACAGGAGAAGTGTGTTTGGTTCGTTGTTCCCTAATGATGGACCTTTGGAATGCTTCTTGCTTTCCTCATAATACTCTAGACTTCTGCAAAATTTCTTATACATCTTAAGAATATGTGCACAGGCATTTTTTTTCTAGGCTTCTTACTTAAATGAAGAGTATTGGACTGATACCCCTCAAGGAGGCCTGCTGTTGTAGACAAGGCTGTGACAAATAGTGCTCACTGGGCCTATGGGGGCCATTCTTACTCAAACCACCTCATGGCTTCTGTTTCTTCTTAGTGTTGCCTTGTCTCTTGGGGCCCCAGGTCTCTGGATGGCATTAGACAAACACCTCTATGTGAACTAAGTAACCAGTGCTGGCAAATGCCATATTGTTTTTACAGTGCAAAACCCTCATGTGGTATGGGAATCAGAAACTCTGTATTCCTGTCCATCTCTCCCTCCCCCAACCCCTGCCACTCAGCCCCCAGCTTCTCTAGTGGAGTTTCTTTTCCCTGGGGACCACTTCCATTTACCCTCTTTTAAGTGCCCCCCACCAGTTGATGCTGGTTTTATCTAATCTATTTTGACCTCTATTTTCCTATAAATTGAATCTATTACTTTCCTTGGAATGAAGAAATGAAGTTCAGAACTTCACCAAGTTCACCTAGTCCGCATTCAGTTCTCTGTGGGACAACACCAATATCTGTATTGTGGTGTCCTTGGATTTCTGAGCCCCATGCCTGCCATCTTTGGCTGCTTAGGGGCTGTAGATAATGAACTCCCATGTCTAAACAGGCGCCTGTAGTTTGTTTTTGTTTGTTTTATTGTTTTATTTTTTACTCTTTACTTTTTCAAGGGCCTTCCAACCAGCTCCCAAATACACCAAGACTTACTCTTTCTTATGAATGCCCGGCCTTAGCTTGGCTTGTTTCTAGCCAGTTTTTCTTAAATTATTCCGTCTACTTTTTGCCTCTGAGTGTTTATTGTCTCTATTCTATATACCTTTCTTTACTTCTTACTCCGTGGCTGGCTGTGTAGCTTGGTGGACTGGCCCCTGGCATCCTCCTCTCCTTCTCCTTGTCTCACTCCTCCCCTTCTCTTTCTTCTATTTATTCTCTCTGCCTGGCAGCCCTGCCTGTTCTCTTTCCTGCCTAGCTATTGGGTGTTCTACTCTTTTTTTAGACTAATCAGGTGCTTTAGACATGGAAAGTTACACAGCTTCACAGAGTTAAGCAAGTGTAACATGAAGAATGCAGCACACCTTTACATCATTGAACACATATTCCACAGCATAAACGAATGTAACACATCTTCAACTAATATTCCACAGCAGGGCACCTGTGCTCTGTGTCTACCTTTTGCCTCTGGGACCAAGCCTGGCTTCCAAATGGTCCATGGCACCATAGGCACTTTACCCAAAGTTGCTGTTCCAAGGTTTTCTTTAGGTCATTTCATTAACCATGAAGTTCTCTAATCACATTGCAGTTGAGAATATGTTTTCCTCATAAAACACCTAATGACTGAGAGGTTAAAAAAAATAAAAGGTCACAGTAATTGGGACTCCAGATGCAGAGGCTCCACCTCCTGTGACACTGAACTAAGTCAAGGTGAGCTGTCCTGTCCCTAGAATTTTCCTAGAAAAACTTCAGGAAAAACTGTTCATTCCCAATACTTTACATTTAAGTTATAGAAGTGTGGTTTTCGTTCTTTTTATCCCCAGACGCCTTGCCCTTTAGGAACACAGCAGGAGGAAGATTACTGAAAGAATGCTTTTAAGTCGTCTTTGCCCTGGTGTCCACTCTTGGTGAAGACACCGAATTTGGTGGCTCAGATTACAGCCCCACCTTTGTTTAGCCATTCAGCTGCCCCAGGCCTCACTGTCCTCGGCTCTGCAGGGGAGTTATGGAGTTGGGAGCAGTATAGCTACAGTGCTTAGAACCACATGTGGCTTCTAAGTGCTTAGTAGATGTCAGCCATTCTTACTACTTTAACCAAACTAAAATAAAGACAGGCAAGCCTACCTCCCTTATCTGCCTTCACTTATCCTCCCTCAGACTGTATAGTATGTAGGTGTGTGTGTGTGTATCATGAATATACACTTTTACATGTACATATACATTGTATATACCATATAATCTACAAGCATATAGTGTGTATGTGTGTCTGTGGCATGGCATGGATCTGTTACTGTTTTTCCAGAAGGGTACTTTGCTCCTTTTCTATCTATTGCATTTAACAAATGGGAAGACTTTTGGAACTTTGATGTTTCATTTCTGGGAAAGGAAGTCTATTTCAGTGATGAGAAGGAGCCATCCTGGTACTCTACATTCTGGAAGGATGACGGACAGAAAGAAGTGCAGCCTTGGGTTTGCTCCAGTCCATCTGACTCTTTGCACAGGTCATGACTCTGGTCCGGAGGAAGGAATTAATCACCTCTTTACTGAATTGTATGCGTTTGTGTTTAATTGCTAAAAATAAGATTGGGCCAGGGAGGAGAGAGAGGGAGAGTTGTAGAGTTGGGTCGGTGGTTAAGAGCACTTGTTGCTTTTTCAGAGGACCCAGATTTGATTTTCAGCACCCACATAGTGTCTTACAACTGCCTGTAATCCCAGTCCCAGGGTATTCTGAACTCCAAGGATACCAGACATGTGTGTGGTGCAAAACAAATAAATATATCTTTCAAAAAACATGGTTTTGGGCTGGGGGTAAAGTATATGCCAATGTGAGGACTCACGTAAAAGCTCGGCAGGCAGGGCAACTGACTCAGAACCCTTGTGTTTGCAGGGCTGAGACGTGGGATCCCTGAAGCATGCCAATTAGCCAGACCAGCTGACCCCAGCAAGTTCTGGGCTTAGCACAAGAGTCCGGCTCCAAATAAAAGGTATACAGCAATCAAGAAAGACACCCCATGTGAACTCCTGGCTTCCACACATAATTCATACCACACACACAAACACAAACAGATACTTGAGATTTCTTTTGATTGACTCGTTTGTTACTTGATGGCTTAAGAAATAACCAAATATGAGCACTTACAGAGAAAATATGGGGTGTTTTCAATCCACTAAATCAATAGATTCCTCTAATCCTGAAGAGAGAGAAGTTGTTGCTTTAATCAGAAAACCCATCTACCCTGACTGAGAAGAGTGGCTAAAATGTACTTTTAGACATGTTATATATCAGCAAGGAAGAGGCTCCGTATTTCCTGAGGGTTATTGCTGTAGAAAAGTCTATTACGCTGCGCTAAAGAACTCCACACACAGGATGCCTTACATACCCCACATCTGTTTCCCACAGTTATGCAGCCTGGAATGCCAAGGTCAAGGTGTGGTAGGGTAGGTTTCCTCAGATCTCTGATTGACTTGAGATGCTGTCTGTTGTATGGTCTCCTCCCTGTGAGTGTCCCTTTGTGCTGCTGTTGCTTCTTAATAGATACTGGTCATGGTGGGCATGGAATCTCACCATGAGGACGTCATCTAACCATAGCTGCCTCTGTAATGGTCCTGTCTCCAAATACAGCTATATTCTGTAGTCCTTGGATTATATTTTCATTTCATATTGGGATCTTGAAGGGACACAGTTTAGCCGATATGAGATGGGCTTGTTTGACATTGAAACAGAAAGTTCTTACAGGGTAGAGTTTACTCTATTTCTGGGTCCTTCGTAGAGGAGGCTAGCCCCAGCATTTAGCTGCTGCAAAGGAAGAAGTAGAGGGTCTGTGGGTGGAGTGGGCATCTTGGCAGCCTCAGTGTCTGTGGGCAGAAACAGCCACCCACACAGCCTGAATGAAGTAATGCAGACATTCATGAAGAAGAATTTCTTTTCCTAATGTGTTTACATGTTGCCAAGCACTATGAAGGCATTGTCTTCAATGCTGAATTATCTGTATTAATGGTGGAGAATATTCATGGGGAAGAATGGAAAGGCAATGATTCATCTTCGACTCCCCTATCAATCTCAGTTGGTTTTGTATTGTAGATTTGAATTGTAAGTCTCTTCCTTGTCAAATATAGCACTATAAACATGTTGCTTAGACTCGTGTACCTCATCTGTAAAGCAAGGGAGATTGTTGGCTTGCAAATTTACATTTGTTGTATGTGTGTGCGTGTACATACATGTATGTGCATCACAACATGTGTGTAGCCATCAGGGATCAACTTTCAGGAACTGGTTCTCTCCTACGGTGTAGGGTCTGGGATCGAACCCCAGTCTTCAGGTTTGCTGGCAAGAACTTTTACCTGCTGTTCCATCTCACCACATCTGCTTATAAATTTAGTGTACAGAGGATTTATTGTGGTGGAAAATGAATGTGCGCTGGGTCTCATTCAGAGAGATTCTGATTTGTAGGGTCCAGGGATCTTCCTTGTTAACATCTCTGAGGCCGATGATGCTCCATTGCACTTGAGAAAGGAATGAGAGCTGTCTTTCAGCTACAATGAGCCTGGGAGATGGGATGCATTTGAGAAAAAGTCCTAGTTTGATAAAGAGTACACACAGACATTGCCTACTGCCCCTTTTGGCCCTTGTCCCCAAAGCTACCTGTTCTGGTCAATTTGCTTTGATAAAACTACATTCATCTTGGGAAAGGGCGCCTCAGTTGATAAAAATACCACCATCGGATTGGTCTGTAGGCAAATTTATGGGGCATTTCCTTGATTAATGGTTGACACAATGGGCCCAGCTCACTGTGGGTGGTGTCATCCCTGGGAATGTGGTACTAAATTGTATTTTAAAAAGCAAGCAGAGAAAGCCATGGAGAACAAGCTAGTAAGCAGCACTCCTTTGTGGTCTGCCTCCCTCTCCCTCCCTCCGCCCCATTCCTGACATGGCTTCCCTCAATTATGGAAGATAAGCTGTAGGATGAAATGAACCCTTTCTTTCCCAAGTTGTTTTTAACCATAACAACATAAAGCAAACTAAGACGCTACTCGGTTTGAATTCCATATTGAGTCTATCTGCAGCAAGTAGGCTATGAAAAGAGCCATCCCACTGTAGACACTGTCTCAAACCTTCTCCTCTTGGAGTACTGTGATTTTCTCCCTTAGGGCTTGCTTAATTAGACCAGGCTCACCCTGCATAAGTTTTTCCAGGAACTCTAAGACAGCTGATGAGAAAACTTCATCGAATATGCAAAAATTCTTTCACGTAAAACACAACACAATCACAGGATATTACTCATAGTTCTTGCCCATGTTTAGGAGAAAAGCTATTCCGAGCACATAAATCAGGAGGACTGTGCCTACGTGTTCACGGATGTGTATTCTAATATTAGGTAGCAGATCTTGATTTATATTTTAAGAGGATTGTGTGTGCCTGTGTGTGTGAATATGAATATATGTATCTCTCTGTGTATACATGTGTGCAAGTGCCCTCAGATACCAGAAGAGGGCATTAGGTCCCCCTTGAGTCAGAAGTGATTGTTACATGGGTGCTGGAACCAAAATCAGGCCATCAGCAAGAGCAGCAAATGCTCCTAACCTCTGGGCCGTCTCTTCAGTCCAAATCTTGGTTTTTCTTTTTAAAATTGATTTACAACTCTATACAAAAATTAACCTTTGAGGAATCTCTAATTTAAATGGTATAGATTCTAACCTACAACTTTTTTAAAAAATATTTTTTGAGAAATATGATTAGCAGAACAAAGTGTGCTGTCTCAGCCTTTGGCAGTTTAAAACCAACGAGCACTAGAGCGCATGCACCCAGGAACCCGCAGACTTGGCGCAGGAGAAGCCATTTCACCAGTCACACAACAGAGAAATCCCAGGTGCCTGCTGACTCCTCTCCCAGATGCCTTCTGCCATTTCTTTTTCTGTGTAGCTCTTAAATTTTTAAAAGATGTGCTGCAAGTATTCTTATTAATAAACCCAGTGCTCGTTGAATTAATGAATAATTTCCTTCTTTGCCATTATTGCCTTGAATTAGAGCATTTTCTTTCTAATGTGTTATGAATTAGTTACTGAGTAGAATGGAATCTTGGATAAAATGAGATTTTGTTGTTTACTCATGAGCATAAAAATATGAATAATCTTCATAATGACAGTCAGGGAAATGACAGATGTAGGGACCAGAGAAAGCTTACACGATTCAGCCACCTTGCAAAAAGCCCTTTCTTGCAGTTGACAGTTGAATTGATAGCCATTAGGTAATTTTCTATCCTTTTTCCCAATGGAAGGCATTCACTGATGCTTGATAGTTTAGAAAAACCAACTTAAGTATAGATGTGATTGACTAGCTATCTGTTTCTTCTGGAGTGAAATCTTTCTCTGACATGACAGTGGTTTTTATAGCCCTCCATCTTCACGCCTCCTCTCGGTCTCACCAGGTGACCTGACAGGCGGATGGATTTACATCCATCTTAAGAAATAGTTAAGGCCAAATGTAAACCTCAGTGGCTTGTGGTCATGAAGTGACCAAATGCCCTCCATCCGCCATTGTGACTAGAATGAGGTGGCATTTGTTCCAGCCTTGGGGCTGTCTAGGTGAAGCACATCCCTGCTGACATCGCCACACATTTTTGGCAGATCTCAAGGCAGGTTCAGGGACTAGATCCCCAAAGTCAGTGCAGTTTTAGCAATATGCCATTTCTGTCTCTCCTTTCTGCGGTCTTCTGCATCAGTACTTGGCTACAGGTGCAAAAGATAACATCTCTCTTACATTCATATGAAAATATCTGGAACATTTTGCCACCGTTTTGCCCTGAAGCCTTTCACTATGTGTCACGTTGCTGTCACAACCTCCAGAGTCCTGGAGCGTGATGCTGTATTTTATCTTCCATGTTATATGGAACTCATGTGCATGGCTGCTCTATCTCCATCCGAACAAAGGCTGCTTGTGGTTAAGGATGGTATGGCCTGAGTCTTTCTGGCAGTCTCGTTTGTTCATTTATTAATTGGTTGAGATGGAGTCACTTGTATCCCAAGCTGCCCTCAAACTCACCAAGGGTGACCTTAAACTTCTGATCCTACTGCCCCCATCTGCTGGGACATCAGGTAAGGCTCTCCATAACCAGTTTGATGAGGTGATATGAATTGATCCCATGGCTTTGTGCATGTTGGGGTTGGGGCATGCGCCACCAAGCCCAGCTCAAAGACTTAAAAATGAAGTTTTATCATTCCTTTGGGGCAAGATTATTAGGAAAACTGTCAGCAGTAGTAAGACTTATTTAAACTAATGAAAAACTAATTTTTATAATATTTTTGT
Organism: Ondatra zibethicus; assembly: GCA_004026605.1. Lineage (NCBI taxonomy): Eukaryota > Metazoa > Chordata > Mammalia > Rodentia > Cricetidae > Ondatra > Ondatra zibethicus. The sequence continues at coordinate 295,924 of PVIU01000235.1, forward strand.
TTCTAATATAACCACCATCATTCTTTCTTTTCTCTAGAAAATCCAGTTGTGTGGTGTTAGCAATCTATAAAAATTTAATAAAATTGGACTTTAATTCTAAATTGTTCGGTAGACCTGAAAAAATAATAATACTGAATACAAAGAAAATTAGTTCAGCTATACTTCTGGTGCTCATTTAAATATCTGTCACACTGTGTAGTACACTCTAGTCTGAGGTCAGGCTTTAGGACTGAGAAAGTATCACACTCCATGTGTACCACATGGTTTGTTATGTGTGGCAACATACTTAGATGCTCTTGACACAAATAAACCCAAGGATCTTTAAAAATATGCCGAGTTCATTGTATTTTAGACTGTTTCTCCACCAGTACTTACTAAGAACACAGCACAAAACACCCTGGTTTGTGTATGGAGCCTCTGTGCTCTGGTAAAGGGCTTTACGTTTGAAGGCTTGGGGACTATTTCTGAGCTTCAGATGTCTGGTATGGCTTTGTTTCGGCCATGAGGTGTGGACTCACTGAACTCCAGACCGCTTCGTTCTTTTGTTATTTATTGAATGTCTTTGGGCATTCATCTCTGACCCCAGACTGAAAGCCCCAAGCCCCAGCAGAAGTGCGGCTGGCTGACACACTGAGGAGTTGTGGCCACCCTCACCTGGTAGGTCCATTGCCTGCTCGTTGGCCAGGGCCACTGTGATCATAGAAGTTCAGTGTGTGTAGCCACTCTGTCATCTGGAGACTTTTCTACTTTTTAAAACTTGGGAGCTGTTAGGGGAATACTCTACAGGGCATCCCAAACGAAATGAGAAAATGCATTTGTTAATTTGGTGTCGAAACGGAAGCCTGCCCCCTGGTGTCAGGTGACGACCTAGCATCTCAGCTAATTTTCTTACTGAATCTTACTGATTTAGTTTTTATGGTAACTTGTGCATTTCATATAAAATAAGAACTATTTAAAATTGCTGCTGAATTGCCCCTATGAAATTGGATTTTCTTTGTATTCAACATTGGTTATTTTCCATATCTAACTAGTAATTTAGAATTAATTTTAGTAAATTTTTATAGATTGCTAATGCCATACAACTGAATTTTATAGAGGAAAGAATTGTGGTGGTTATAGTAGAAACAAAAATATCCATAAAAATAATTTTTCCCTAGTTTATATGAGCCTTAATATTGCTGACAGTCTTCCTAATAATCCTGTCCCAAAGGAATGATAAAACTTCATTTTTAAGTCTTTGAAGTGGGCATAGTGGCTCATACCCATAATCCCACCACCCAGAAGATGGAACCAAAAAGGTCAGGAAGTCAAGGTCATTCTCAGCTATTTAGTAACTTGAGAACCAGCCTACCCATATGAGTCTCAAAAAAGAAAAACAAAAGAAGAAACCCTAAATGCAGTCTTTTGAATAATTTACATTCCCTGATAGGATTAAACAAGGGTACATATATTCACAAGAGCCCCTAGAATTGCAGTCGTTCAAGTCTTAATGAAATAAGACTCTACCCTCTTGTTTGTAAGGAATGAAGACATCATTGCTTAGTTCACTTAGATTTCCTTACCTGAAAGTTATCTACACCCTTTACAGGAATCGTCACTGTCATGGTTTCCCTTCCAGGGTGACTTAAGTCTGTGTGAGATGACGCATATGCAGTGTTTCACACAGTGCCCAGAGAGGTCAGGACTTGCAAGTATTGGAAGAGGAAGGTATTTTTTAATCATTATTTAGCTGATAGGTAGGATGAAGAAACTATACATTTTTACGAGCTACAAGGTAATGTGTCAGTACGTGTAAACATTACATAGCGCTTAAATCAGGGTTAACCTATCTTTTGTCTCTAGCAATTAACGTTTCTATATGGGGATAGCGTTCAACCCCTACCCCCTTTCCAGCTTTCTGCGGTCTACCCTGGATTGTCATTGTCTGTGGCCACTGGAGTGAGCAGCAGACACCAGAGTGTCTTACTCCTCCCTACTTAGAACTCAGTGTTGCTGATCACCCTTGTTCTACCCCATCCCTGAAGACAGCTATCAGTAGCAATGGCGTGTTCCAAACCCTGTGCTGGAAGAACTTCCTGTGGGCTCCAGCCTCTGGGAGCTACAGTTCCACTGCAGGAGCCTGACGGTAATTAACCATGTAATTAGACACTATTAGGTGCAATTACTGCTCATCACAGAAAACCACTGTGGTGCGGAGAAGCAGTAGAACTAGACCAATGGTCGGAAGCCGAAAGAAGGGCAGAAACCTTTGGAAACCAGGGGAGATGCCTCCTCGGCTGTCTGCTGAAACACGTTTGCGTTCACTTCAGCTGGTAGAGCCTCATCACCTCTTCAGCCTTGGCCCCGCCTAGGAAGTTAGTAGATTCCTCCCGCTTGGCACTATGGCTGCCTTCAGACCTCCTGAAGTCCAAGATCATCACAGAGGGAATCCAGTTCATCCAGCACCAATCAAACCAGTGTGTCAAAATTGGCAGGAACTCAGAGGTATTAACAGGGTATGGAGAGGATTCAAGGACCAGCTCAGTGGGCTTTGGCCACAGGAACAAGGAAACAAAAGCCCTACTACCCAGTGTCTGCTGGGACTTCCTGGTCCAGAGCATCACGGGACTGGAAGCGCTGCTGATGTGCAGCTAGTCTCGGAACCAACATCGCCAACAGTGTCTCTTCTGAGAAAGACAGGGGTGTTTGGGGATTAGTGATGCATCTGGCCGTCAAAGCCATCACTCACTGTCCTGGGATATTTGTGGAGGAAAACAAATGAAGACTGAAGAACCTTTGGTCCTCTCTAGTCTTATCACTGTCATTTAGACATGTTTCTAACATAGCTTTCTAGGTGACAAAGATGGAATGTAGCAGGTTAGAGGGAAATGGGGTGGTGGGAGAAAAGATGGAGAGAGCCGATGCTTATTGGGTCGGGTGGGGAGGAAGGGACTTAGCGCCGACCTTGGGAGTGCTGAGAACATATCCATTAGCAGCGCTCAGACAAGCAGGTGTAGCAGTTGGTACTGGGAGTAATAACCTTGAGTCTCTAGAAAGAGGTAAAATTAGCTTCGGGTACATTAATAAAGGAGAGGGATGAGCACTGGACTGCAGTGAATGACTCCTTCCCCTTTCTGCGTGAAGTCCTTCTGGCCTCACGAGCATCGTGTTTCCTGAAAGCGGTGATCCTGTTATTACCTTCACATATGTATCCTCAGAAATGAGCTGGCGGACCAGCCCAAAGTAATCCCTTGTTCAGTGTTCTCAGGTCACGCTAAGGAGGCTTGCTTCTCTGGGGTTCATGGAGACATTGGAGTTGGAGAAGACTAAAACAACATGTGTAGGCAAACTGCACGCAACCTTTCTGACATGCAGCCACCTGGTGAATAGGCCCCTTGTAGCTCTGAGTCTGTTTACTATACTAAAACCACCAGCCTTTTCACAAATGCATGCCTTTCATGTATTAATTTAGTGGTCCGTTTGAGCACGTGTGTGTTATATCTGCTGTGTGATTGGACCTGGGCAAAATCCTGAACGTGTAAACCGTTTCACCCTGCACTCAAACAATTCTAGATCTGTTTTCAGATACAGTAATTATTGGGTTGTTAAAGTGTTGAATTGTGTCCTCCAAAATGTTATGTTGAAGTGGGATTCCCTAGTACCTGTGAGTCTGACCTCATTGTGGTATTGTAGATTCAACCAAGTTAAAATAGTCTTTAGGTGGGCACTGATCCAGTATGAACCTTGTATTCTTAGAAGAACAGGGAAACATGGTGGAGCCAGAGAGATGGCTCACTTGGTAAAAACACTTACTGCACAAGCATGAGAGCCTGCGTTCCGTTCCCACACAAATAGCCAGGCACGGCAGTGTATTGCCCGTTATCCCGGCATGAGGAGGCAGGGATGGAGGAACCCTGGGGCGAGTGAGCCTGTTAATCCTACCAAAACGTCCAGCTCCAGGTTCAGCGAGAGTCCTCTGTCTCAAAAATAACGTGGAAAGTGGTTGAGGAAGATATGACGTGCCAGCCCCCGGCAGAGAGGGTACAGCCACATGGAGACGGAGGGTGATAGCCATATAAAGACAAAGCAGGTCTGGAGTTGTGCCACCACCCATTCGGACATGTCAGCGCTGCCAGGAAATGATAAGGCAAGGAAATCATCTCCCTTAGAGCTATTGAAGTGAGCCTGGCTCCGCCAAATCCTTCATTCTGATGCCTAACCCCTAGAGGTAAGGGATAATACCCGTCTGTAGTACTTTATCACAACACTCCAAGGAAACATGCAGCTGTTCCTCCATGACTATGGGTGCTGCAGTGAAACAACCACTCCGGAGCGGTGATGAAGCTGAACTAGAAGAGGATTTTTAGTAAAAGAAAAAGTTACCAGTTACAAGAAGTTAGGAGTGAGGGCAAGATGGAGAAGAATTCCAAGGAGTGGGTGAGCCTTGAGGGGTGGCAGCAGCAGGCTTCCAAGTACCAAGTGACACAGAGGTTCTAGGACCCAGGCAGAGCTGGACCTGAGGAGGGAAGGTGTGGCCTGAACCAGACTCCAGATGACTTGCTTCCTAGCACAGTGAGCCTGGGAATTAGTGTTCTAACCGCTTCTTCCTCCCCATTCTGTTGATTTGTGAAGTTAATATGCCCAGTGACGTGGGACATAGTTGACCCTCCTAGGACATGGGGCAGAATGGAAGGAGGTGGGCAGGGTGGTAAATAGATCTGGGAGGGAACTGGAAACTAGCCTTCATATTGCAGTGAGGGACATATGTCATCCTGATATGCTTAGTAGGTGAGAGAACTAATCTCTAAGATAGTATTGCATAGAGTGCTGGTTCTCAGCAAGTGCTTGTGATCGAGGATACAGGCCTCCCATAGGCAGTTATGTTGGAGACTATGATTCAAGACGGTGGCATTCATTGTACAGATTATCTTTAAGCACCTGCTATACTGCTAGGTCCTAGACATGCCCTGGGGTGTGAGCCGTGAGCAAAATCAAATCTGTCCTTGCACTCAGAGAACTGACAGTCCACCAGGCGCCAACTGTGTTAGCCGCGGTTACAATGCCCACAGGACCAGTGACTTTTAGAATTCTCAGTGTAACTGCAAGCTAACCAGATACCTCTGTTCTCCTGTGGGTTGTGAGCTCCGTGCGTCCAGTGTCGGCATCTCCTGTGGTCCCAAATTGTGAGTGAACTCGGGTCTGATGTTTACTGTGTAAAAGTTTCTCAGAAATTGTGAGTGGCTTGTGATATTTGGAGTTGGAGAATTTAAATCTATTGGGGATTTGGTTTTTTAAAGGACTGTTCGAGTTAGACCTTCCCAAGGCAAGCGTGCTGGAAGGTAGATTTATCTGGGGAGCTGAAGTTTTGTTGAGAGCACTTGTGTACAGTTTTAGAGACTGGAACTGGGGAGTCTGTGTTTTTCTCTGGTCACTCATAAGCTGATTGACCCTCCAGAAAGGTGCCCTGAAGGTGAAACTCAACTGTGGGCTGGGCACCGTGCCAGGCACTTTAATCCCAGAACTCTGGAGGCAGAGGCAGGCAGGTCTCTGTGTTCCAGGCCAGCCTGGTCTACATAGTAGTTCTAGGCCAGCCTAGAACAGCCTAGTTATGTAGTAAGATCCTGTCTCCAAAATCTCAACTCCGAGCGCGAAGGGACACATTACATGTGGTGGCCTGGCCATGGCTAAGCCAGTGTTCGGTTCCAGACTAGGAATTTAGGGAAGTACCTTCCCTCTTTTTCTTTGTAAAACAAGTTCTGGTCTGGAATTAAATCTTCCTGCCTCAGTCTCCCCACTACTGAAGTTATATGTCCTATCATACCCAGCCTAATTTTAATGATCAGATCGAATCTCAGACACTTGTTGGATTAAGAGTCCACAGGTGTAGAGGGAATACAGCCCTGTGGTGGATTTTCTTTGTGTACGCTAAGACATTTTGTTGGTATTAAGTTAGAACTGTCAACACTTTGGTGGTTTTTAAATGTCATTGGCTAAGAAGAAGCTGCTGCTCCTCTGAATGGCCATATAAGGAAACCATTTTGAGGAACCTTGCAGATTCCTCATGGAGCAGTTGTGTTGCTAATGGGCTGAGAAGGGGGAGGTAGGGAAAGAATGGAGAGCTGCTGACTCCTCCGGTTCCCACAGCCATTTCCCCATTTCTGTGTAAAGATGTCTAATGGGTTCCTCCGAGACCTCTCTCCAGTCTCTGCACCCTTTATTCGGATAAGTAGAGACTTTACTGTCTGCGCTTGTCAGGAGCATAAGATGCCTCCTCGGCTCAAGAGCATTGGAGGAAATTACTTGTGAAAAAAAATTAATGAAGGAAATCAAGTAAAAGTAGAGGCAGGTTTATAAAGACAATGGAGTGTTTCTCTGCACACAGTCTAAATTGTTGGGATAAAATCTTTTCCTTCCTCCCAGACTTCGAGTCTCGTGGGGAAGAATTGTGTTAACAGCCCCTTTTGTGAGGAGTCGCTGGAGTTTGTCAGTCAGTAGAAATATCCTGAGCAGCGAGACGCTTCAGAACTCAGGTGGTTATAGGAATTATTCTCACAAAAAACCGAGCCAGGAGCCTCCGAGATGAGCGTGTGTGAGGAAAATCCTTTCCCCTCTGAGACGTAAACGGTAAATAAATGGCCCCGTCAGAAGGACCTGAGCTGCGAACCAGAGAGACTTCCTAAAGGCCAGGGGCACGTGTGTGTTTGCTGCTCTTAAGAAAGGAAGCGCTTCACTGTTTGATAAGGGACAGTCCTTCATTTGTGCTGAGCTTAAGGTAACAGCTGGCCAGGGACTGAGTTTTCCCAGAACATGGGACTTCTCATGCTAAAACTTAGCTCAGCCTCGGGTCCCACAACACTTAGTTGGCCACTTCGGCTTCAGCTCTGCTCATCCCAGTTCCTCAAGCCTGCCTTCTGCACACCAGCAGTGCCTCTAGTGACTGTGGGAACCCCAGATGCTCCCCCACATTTAAATGCCTCCTAGAATCAGGTCTGCTCTGTGTCTAGACCATTGACAAGATGTTGCTGAAACAGGGTCAGACACACAAAGTTATCTTTAGTCCTAAAATGAGCAAATACAGGGCTGGAGCATTGGGGAGGGTGCACTTGCAATACATACCTGAATACACAGGTACATCTGCACACATGAGCACACTCACACAGACACAGAGAGAAAGAAATAATGCACACACATAGAAATAATACATAGTCGAGCATGCACATGCACATGTGTACACACACAAGCAAACAGAAATAATACACACACCCTAAATTCATTTCTCTTAAATACTTTTGGTTCAGAAAATACTTTTGGTGAAGGGAAAGGGGGGTCAGTGTTAATTGAAAATTCAGTGCATGGGGCGTGAGAGGGATAGAAAATTGATTCAATTTATAAAATATTGTCCAAATCTTCATCCATTTGTGGCTCCTATTTATGAGTTACTATTGGTTGTTGCATAGTCTCCAAATTAATTTACAGGGCCATTATAGCGATGTCCAACGTAAAGATAATTTGGGGCGGATAGAGAGATAATGGACCACTTTAGGATGACAAGCCTGGATTCCTTCTCCCTCTTTTCATCTCCTTTGAATCGGCGGCTGCATCCCTAATGAGAACACATCCTTTAGAAGGGGCAAAGCAGAAGAGAGGTGGCCCGCTTGAGGTGGGCAGGCTTAGGATATAGTAGCAGTAAGTGAAAGGCAGTGGTGCGTTTGGAAAACCCCTCACTAAGTGAAGGACCCATGTGTGCAACTGAAACATGTGTCGTTCTCATACGTACAGGATATAGATGCTAAGCACGATTTAATTACTTTGAGAAAATCCATCCTGATTCGGTAACTTGCAAGGATTTCAGAGATGTTATATTGTGTAACCCTGGGTTAAATCATGTTCCCTTTCCATTTCAAAACTGGTCAATATATTCTTTATTTAATCTGATTGAGCTTCATTTTTTCTCGTTAAGGGCATGCTTGTTCACAGAGATGTAGCTGGAAGTCACGTTGTCATGGCAACGGTTACACGCTGGGAGGAGAGATTCTTTTAAATGGCCAGTGACTGGGATTTTACTCTCCAGTTTATAGATAGCTGAACAATATAGGTATAGAGAGTTTATAATCCTATTTTGGCTGTGAATTTTCACTTGTTACTGATGTGCAATATTTGAGCATGTGTTGTGATGTTTAATTTGTATATAGCAACACACAACTCCTGCTCATCTGTTCTCTGTGTTGTCAATAATCTCAAAATACATGAATTTCCCTGCTCAGACTTTTGTGAGGATTTTGTTGCCTGTTTATCAAATTCTGAATACATGAATGTGGTGCACACAGCACCCGACAAAACAAGAGCAAACCAGCGAATGCAGCTTCCATCCTCCCTGGCGTCTGTTATAGACCCACACAGATAGAGTCCTTGATTCCACTGTTTCAGAGCTGAGACAGACTAATGTCTCATAGTGGAAGCTATGGAACTAAGTGTAAAATTGCTTGATGAATTTATCTCTATTGGGAGAGGGCTGTATGTAGAATTTATCTCTACATGGCAAGAGGCGATTCTTTAGCTGTTGGGGGGGCAATCATTAAGAAAGGTTTGCAGAAAAAGTGGCCCAGGTTTTTAGTTATGGTAACAGCATAGACAGCGGCTTGGAAAGCAGAAATGTGACATTCCCTGAGACTAATAGTGTCTAGGTGACCCTAGATTAGAAGTGGCCTGAAGGAGTACAATGACACAGAGAGGAAGGGGGGAAAAAAACATGGTGAAGAGGGCATGCATCAAATGCCATGTTAATGGGAGTCAGTTCATTCTATACAGAAAATAAGAGGCAAGGCTTGGTAGAAATGGGTCTTGTCAGAGAAATATCTAAGCAAGAGTACAGATGACCACTTGCCTTCCACCCATAGCAACCATTGCCCTGGGTGTGATGGCTAATGCCTTCTTCTGAAGTATTCTTGCAGTGTGCCTCATTGTTTTGAGGGAGTGGACAAAACTTACTTAAAGGCTATCTCCTCCATATACTTACTTTTGTGTAATTTCTACCCATATAGTGTGTGTCCATCCAAAGCATGCAGGGTTTGATTTCTCCTTTGTAGAACTGATGGGCTCCTCCTGGCTTCAGTTTTTCCAGGAGCACAAATAGCTGTGCTAGAACTGCCCTAGCACACACCCACTGTAGAACTGGGTTCACAGGTGCATGGCATATACACTTAAGACTGCTTAGTCCCCATATGTCACCAGGGGACACATACTTTACATTTAAGAGGGTATATTTTAGTTCACATCTATATGAACATACTTGCATATCCTTTTCCCCCCCAGGGAATACAGCAGTGCTGTTGTTGGTCTAATTAGATTGTTGTGATAGATGGATGAGTTGGGTTATGGTTTCTGGGGTCTGGGGTCCATTCTCATTCAAACCACCACACAGGGATAGCATTCCAACCTAACTCTAATCCATATATTCTTCCCTGAGCCAAAGGTAAAGCCTTCGTAGGGTGACCAGGTGAAATCTGGGCCAAGTGCAAGTCGGTATAGCCTTCATCCACAGGAAGAACTTCTGGAGGTCTCACTCTGTCAGCAAAGCTGAATATTTTTTTTTAATAAATTAGTCATTGAGGAAGAAGGGGGAGGGTGCTAAAAGTGTATTGTTCTATATTTAAAAAAAAAAGAAGAAGGAAATTTGCGCTACAAATAAACCCCTGCTTTTAAAAAAACGTTTTATACTGTTTGTTTCTTCAAAAGGAATTAGCAACAAAATTGTGTTTCTCAGTTCTTTTGTGTTCCTAGCCCCATGGTTACAGAACTTGGAACTGTAATCTCTTCTAAAGGAAGGCCTAAGCGTGTGCTCAGTTCTTTCATCAAAGCACATCTGTAACACAGCAAGACACACGGTTTGTTTCTCTGAGGATGGAAGCACACAGGACTGTGAAGGACAGAGGACCCCACATCACGAGACACCCGGTCCCCACTGCGGTTACCCTGTTTTGTCTGCCGCAAGGAAGACTGACACAGCATCTGCTTCATTTGCTTCCAAAGGATGTTCCTCAGTCCCCACTTCTGAGACATAAGATCCTTCTGTGTGACAAGCCCTCTTCTCGCCAAAGCCTTTGCTTTAGAGGGATGTCTTCCCAAGAGAAAGTGATGGAGGATCCGTAGAACATGCCAGAATTCAAGGATACTTAAGCCATCATTTATAAACGGACACTTGCTACCAGTAGATCTAGCAAGAAAAAAATTGGAGCAAATTCAGGACAAAACCTTGTATAAATCAGTTTTTACAAGCGAACGGATGGGATTCTAAGATGAGGAGGGGAAAAAAAAGAGCCTGTAACTATTCCTGCAGTGTAATAAATTTAGAGTCCCTCCCAGAAACCCTGCAGATCAGAAATCTCTTAACGCTTGCTCGAGGAACATTTTTCTCATGGGAATATAATTTGAGCATATTGGCTGGGATCTGAAGCCTAGTGGGTTAACTAGTCCATCTGTGGGTGGGTGGAAAATAGCAAGCAGGGATTCTGGTTCCTTTTAGACATCAGAGCCAAGTAGGACTCAAATTCGGCAGGCGTGCCGAATGCCCCTCCCCAGCCCATTTCCCCTCTTCCTTTCTTATCTTCTTTGCCCATCAGGATCCTCTTTTCCCCCAAGCTTTCATTCATTTGTTATTCTGACATTCCGTAGAATTTCTGAAGATGAAATATGAAAGGGAATGGGCCATTGCTAACTGTGTTCACTATCGTCAGAAAGCTTGCATTGCACCCCTGCAGTGTGGGAGATGAGTATGGAGCGGACAAATGTGGTCTTGTCCCTGAGGAGTCTAGATCAGTTTTTAACCTTCTTCTATTGGGAAATTTTCGGTTTAAGCCCCAGCTACATCCATATCCTAATCTATACAGAAAGAAAACCCTCTTAAACATGGAGCACAAATTTGTTGTTTGAGAGCTTTGTAAATAATCGTTCCAGTTTTGCCCCTTCCTGGAATTTCGGCTCAGTTGCCTAATATTGTATTATACTATTCTCTGTTTTGCATTTTTTTAAATGAAACGACACTTTCTGCACGTTTATTCCTGCAGATGGGATCCGCAGATACCCCTGCCTCTTTTCTGCCAGTAACTGAGCGACTTTGAAAGAATTTGGAGCTGTCAGTGCCACTCTTTCATGGCTGGAAAAAAAAAAAGCCAAGCTGTTGCGTTCCCATTTTTTCCTGGAGAATCTTGACTTTTCTCCCTTGATCTAGAATTGTACATGCTGGGGGAGGAGGTGCAGATTAAAGAATTAAAAACGTTGAATGAAATGGATGGATGGTTGTTGCTTGGTTTGGGTAGAATCCTGTATATATTTAAGAGTTGTGGTGAATTAGGCTCAACCCATCGCTTATACTTGTGATATTCGGCAATGTTTGGAAGTAAGGTTAAAATGCTGAGAGTGGGGATTGTGGAGGAAGAATGAGCGATAACTTAGAAATCTATATTTCAACAGTGCGATGTTTTAGAGCAACTGCTCCACAAGTTGGGAATGAAAAGACTGTACTTTAGATGGCAGCAGGTTTGGGTTTACAAAGCAGTTCCCTTAGGAGTTGTTTCTCTCCTCAGTGAGTGGATTGCTACTCATTTTCTTGCTCTTAGATGAACAAATTAGGATCTGCTGCTAATAATTCAAGGCTCTAAGATAGCTGGGACTTTCTGTAATAGAAATGGTTCCATTTCACGTAGCAACTTGGAAGCAACATCTAGTTAGCAGGATGGCTTTGTTGCCACCACCTACTGCCCTCAGGTGTAATCTTTTTTTTATGGTTCAAAGCAATAGTGCTGTTTCAGGCAGCAACCTGTGCCTGCCAGACCCTTTAAGGCATGCTCTTAGAAATTGTTTATAATCCCTTAGCTTTGGATCTCAAGAATGTTTGCTACACAGGCAAACCTAGCTGCAAGGGAGGCTGGAAATTGTAAGTGGTCATATGTCCAACCAAAGTTTATATTGATGTGGAGAAAGATATTAGAGATGGATAAACACATTTCAGTGTCTGCTATGAGTTGCTTGTATTTTCTTAAAAAAATTTATACTTAATCAGATACAGTTACAGCCTTAACTGTCATTTACTTCCTTTTCACAGCCAGCACTATGTCCCACATACTAATTTCCTTGTTGATGTGTTATGGTCCTCCATAGTTCTTTTTTGATGAACTTCTTTCACTAGGTAAATAAGATTTTGTGAAGTTTTTGAGGAAATAATTAAAGCTCTTATTGCCAGGCATGGTAGTATCTGCCTCTAATCACAGCACTCAGGAGACAGCAGCAAGTTAGGAATTCAAATCCAGCCTGGTCTACCTAGTGAGTTCCAGACCAGCCAAAGCTGCATAGTGAGACCCATCTTAAAAAAGGGAAAGAAGAAAGGAGGGAGGGAGGGAGGGAGGGAGGGAAGGAAGAAAGATGAAACAAAGAAAGAAAAAATTCATTACATTTAAGCCCAGTTTGAACAACATCACAGGACCAGTTCTCAAGAAAACATAAAATAAAAATAAGGAAATGGGATTTGAGGAGAAGAGAAGAGGAAGAGAGGGAGAGAAAGACAGGAGATTACATTTCTTTTCAACTCTGTGGCTCTATTCTCTTATTAATTGGAATATTTGTATGCCTTCTATGTATGACACTATTCTATTGTGGAGGGGAATAAATATCTCAGATATGAGGCAAGGGTAGTGGCACATGCCTTTAATCACCTTAAATCCCAGTACTCCAGCACTTGGGAGCCAGAAACAGGCAGGTTGCTGTGAGTTCAAGACCAACCTTTACATAGTGAGTTTCTGGACAACCAGTATATCACATAGTGAAGATGATGGTTTTAAAAATTGAAACTCAGAAAAGACATTTATAAACCTCTCACGTTGATTCCTATAAATGTGTTTTTGAAGCTTCATCTCAGAAAAGCACTTTTTCGTGTGTATGCTCCTCTACACCCATACTCAAAAATCTAGTGTTTATATCAAATATTAAAGCCTCTGGCAGCCTGAACGATTTATTTTGGTGCCGCTGGGTTCTTTGACAGGCATGTTACTCACCTTTAGAATTCACTCAGTGCATACATAGAGTGTGCCCCACACTGAAGTTTTCCTAACTTGAGCAAGTTCCTTAACATTGCTAAAGTTGTTTCTTTACTTAGAAAATAATTTTTTGCCTGGTGATGGTGGCACACACCTTTAATCCCAGCACTTGAGATGCAGAGGCAGGCAGGACTCTGAATTCAAGGCCAGCCTGGTTTACCAAGTGAATTCCAGGACAGCCAAGGCTATTCAGGAAAACCCAGTCTTAAAAATCAAAAGAAAGGAAGGAAGAGAAAACAAAAGTAATATTTGCTCCACCTTTGTGCCAAGTTTTGTGGGTCAGAAGAGATGGTATTGGGCACAGCACTTAGAAGGTGCTGTTCTGCAGTGGAAGAGCAGATGGTACCTTGTACATCAGAAGCACAGTAGACACATTTGAATTTTTGACATTTCAATGCTATAATGTTCCCACATGTAGACCTTGATTTTAAAGACCATAGCAACTTCCCCATTTAATGTGTTATTGAAAGGGCAACTGTTATCAAATTTTGTTTCCATTTCCAAGATTCTCAAGAGTCATCATTTATTCTAATACTTAGCATAGTTTAAATCCTGGTTTGCTATACTTTAGAGCGGCATGGGAAGACTCGAGGTGCATCTTTGTTGTAGAGGGCTTGCCTAGTGTGACTGACGCCCCAGCCTTCATCTCCAACACCGCCAGGGCAGAGAGAGATTGATATTCTCAAGCCAGTCTCAGGTGATTTATTATTTCTAAACTTTCATGAGACTGGATGGATGATGTTATCTAGTTCACCTGATTTAAAGAAAAACTGCCCTTTTTAATTGGGGGGAGAAAGCAAGGCTTGTCTGCGGTTGCCTTTCAGAAGTCTTGTTTTCATGAAGGAGCACATTGTTTGAAATAATTCCTCAACTTCAGTGGGAAAGCCCTCTCCTATAAATATCTGCATACGTCAGACACTTTAAAAAATCTTCCTAGTATGTGTTTAAAGGAAAATATGCAGAAAAGTGAGGGACGTTAGCATTCCCAAACTGCCATGGGAGAACTCCACTGAGTTTAGGGGACAGTTTCCCCAAAGCTGTGATGGATTAATTACGGTCTCAACTGTGTCTTGTAAGTTGATATCAAGAAATGGTAAGAGTCTTGAAACTGGAGGAACTTTTCTCCCTCGTCAGTGGCTGCTGGGTCCGCAGGATTCTGGGGAGTCAGACACTCTGGGGCTCATTCCCTACCATGGACAGGATTTCTGTCAATCCCTTTGACTAAAGGTCTCACACCAAATTCTAAGCAGCAACTTGTCTAACTATCGGCTGTCAACTGCTTGGAACCCTCCATCAGTCTATAATTAGCAACTAGCTTCAGAGTCCTGGCTCTGTGCTATTGTCTTCAGATGCTGATGATGGATGCTGGAGGAAATAAAAGGCTTTATGGCCTCCATGCTGATAATGGAGATCTGGGTCCAAAAATATAAAAAAGAACTGGGGATGGGGGTAGAAATTAGACAGGCCACTGTGCAGTCTGAAAACATTTTAAGGGATGTGAATACATCTCAGTTGGTGGTGTGCTGGCCTAACATGGCAGCGGCCTTGGGTCGACTCCCTGGTACCACTATAACCTGGGTGCTGGCACATGGACCTGTAACCCCAGTAGTGTAGAGTGACAGCAAGAAAGGTCTCCTCCATTGCAGCCAGCTCTTGGCCATCCTGGGCTGCACAGGACCGGATCTCAGAACAACAAATGCTTTTAAAGCTAAATTAAAGTTTTGTGGTTTGGATTGGAGAATCTAGCTCAGTCAAGAAGAGAAAATAGCAATGGTTACAACCAAGACCTAGGAGAACAGAAAATTTGCTTCTTTAAAAATGGGAGCAGTGAGCAGGCGGATCTCTGTGAGTTCGAGACCAGCCTGGTCTACAAGAGCTAGTTCCAGGACAGGCTCCAAAGCCACAGAGAAACTCTGTCTCAAAAAACAAAACAAAACAAAACAAAAAAATGGGAGCAGTGAATAAATTGTTCATCTGATCTTTGAAAATATAAACCATGACCTTAAGAGTTGTCCTTTGCATACAGAATAGATGCCAGGAGGAGTCTTTATGGTAAACCTCTAACCCCAGAGAGTGACTTTCCTGCATTGGTGACATAACTGGCTTTTCCAGTCCCCTGCCCTTTCTACTTATCTGCCAGGAAAGTCGCCCCTTCCTGTTTAAGAAGAATGTGCTTCCTTGGAGACATCATCGCAGATCCTCCTGTTTAGAGAACACGTGGCGACCCTACTTCTCAGTTTGCCTCTGGTTCATTGCAAGGTCTTCCTTTCCCTTCTGGATGTTGATGAATGTTAACAGGAAGTTCTTGATGCTAAAGAATGGATGCAAGAATGGCTTTCTTTGGTGTTTATCTTTCATTCTGTAGCCAATGGTTGGAGAGTGTATCTTAGTGTTCCTATTGCTGTGATATACACCGTGACCAAAAGCAACTAGGGTAGGAAATGGTTTGCCTCTTATATTTCCATTTAATAGTCTGTCGTCTAAGGGAGTCAGGACAGGAACTGGAGGCAAGAGCTGATGCAGAGGCTATGGAGGAATGCTGCTTACTGGCTTGCCCCTCATGGCTTGCTCAGCCTGCTTTCTTATAGTACCCAGGACCACTTGACCAGGGGTGGCAGCATCTGCAGTGAGCCGGCCCTCCCATATCAGTCATCAATAAAAATGCCCCACAGGCCAGTCTGGTAGGATCATTTTCTCAGTTGAGGTTTCCTCTTCCCAGATGACTCTAGCTTGTGTCAAGCTGACTTAAAACTAAGCCCCCACAGCACATTTGATAAAGAGTAATGGCTGCCCTTTCTGTTTTCCTTGGCCAGTAGTTTTCAGAAGCCTAGGGTTCTGGAATAAGCATGAGGACTGTTAGAGCTGTTCATTCTTGCTCCTCCTCCCACCTGGACCAGAAACTCTGGGCGTAGCCCCAGGCCACCAGGTAACCTGGATGTGAGGATTCTGGCCTTCTATCCATGGGCAACTTCCTGTCTCTCCTAATCATATCTGTGCCCTGGGCCCCAGTGCAGAGCCTGGCTCGGGCTAGACAGGAAATGCTTGTGGGATCCTTCCATCCGTCTTCCCTCACCACCACGTACACTGGAAGCCTGGGCACACAGTGGTAGCAAATGCCATTGTAAGACCTCGGGGAAGCGGAGTGTGCTCAGCAGTGCAGACTGTGCTAAATATAGACTCCCAGCCCTCCCTTTCATGCTTCTTCCACCCTCTGTATAGGAGAGGCTGTTTCCAGCCGCTGGCCATGCTAATTTGTTTTTCTTTGTCCCCTGGGTTCCAGAAAGAAAAGGTGACAAGAGTTAAGTGTGCTCCTCACCATACAGGTCTCTAGGGTTGACCAGAGCCTACAGAAAGCCAGGTGGAGCTATGTGGAGCTATGTGGAGCTATGTGGGGCCTGAGGTGGCTGGAATGGGTGGGCCCTTGCTGTTCATAAATGGGCTTCTTGTTCCCATGTGAAGCATATTACTCTTGGCCTAAGAGGGACTTTGTGGGGCCATCAGCCTTGCTATGTTTACTCTTTGACTTCCAGTCCCTATCTCCTGTTGCTTTAAAAAGGAAAAGAAAAAAAAAAAAAAGAAGAAGAAGAAAGGCAAAGGAGTGCCGTGGATTCATGGACCTATTCTGAAAATAGACCTATGACTTTTCAGCTCTTACCCCAGTATGTCTCCTCTCAGCTTGTGACAGCCTTCTGTGAGCTTTGGTAAAGGCAGGAGCCTGGGAACTGGGAAAAAGCGTCTTAGGTACAAGATCGAGTGGGAGAATCAAGGAGAAGCATGACAGGCATCTGTTTCACGGTGTGTCCGGGGCGGGGTTTCTTCCTAGCTTCCAGCAGGATGCACCATCTGGAATGACTGGGCCACCTTACCAGGCTGGCTTAGGGAGGCAGGCATGTAAAGGAGGACCTGCATTGGAAAAGCAGTCATGTCTATGGACCCAGAATGCTGGGTGGTGGAGGCTCCAGGCCAGCAGCCATGGAGAATATTGGTGTTATCACTCAGTTCTGACCTTCGTCGGATAGGCTGCTTGTCTCATAATCTCATCCCTGTACCATTGTTTTCTTTTATTTCTCTGCTGATCCTTTTATTTTATTACCCTCCTCTCCGTGCTGTCAGTGCTGGGGGGCTTTGTTTTGTTTTCAGGTCTCTGAAAAAGTGATCCTGTTCTTTATCCGGACATGCTTTATTTCTTTGGTTTAAATCCATCAACTGTCTCCTGCAAGCCTTAGAAATGGGATAACAATTCTGCCTTCTTCTTAGAGCAACTGTGGACATGCCCTGTGTCCCTGTAGTAAAGGGCACACGATACACACCCAGCCAGCACCAGTGTCCTTTTAAATCCTCTTAGCATCTATAGCGCACAACAACGTAATGCCTAGAAGGCCCGAATCTGCATTTGCCTTCTAGCGGGATCGCCTTGAGAATTAAATGCAGTTGAGCCAGGTCTTACACAGTGGAGCAGACAGGACCTTTTCACCAACGAGGACTGCAGAGTCACAGAAGGAGGAAGCCAAAAGACCAATGCAGACGCAAAGCAACTGTCTTCATTTAGGGTTGATTTGTGTTCAAGAGAAACTCAAGCAAAGTGTAGCACGTGTGTTAGTGATGGTTTAAATGGGGCGAGTTTGTTTTGGAAGTGATGAAGTGATTTTTCTCATTGGGAAGAGAGAGGGAGAGAGACAGAGACAGAAGGACATTTGGAGGACAAGAAGGTATCTTGTGGAAGAGGATGGCTGCAGGGCAGGCCTTGTCTCAAATTGGCCTTGCTAGAGTGAACTGGAGTGATTTTCACGGAAAAGTCACCAGATTATCTTCATTTTTATCCTTATTCTTGCAACCATGGTGGCTATTTAACCTTGTGATTTCTGTATGGGGCATTTTCCTTTGTACTGAAGTCGGGGAGCTTTAGTGGGTTGGATATCTTCCTATATTGTGGACGTATTCCTATTCTGTGTCTGGCTCTGTTCTGGGTATCGACACACAGCCCAGTAAGGCAGCTGCTACAGTGACCTATGTTTTACTGATAAATATCTGACATTCTAAGGAGCCATCTGGTTAGTCCAGGGCCATTCAGATAGTGAATCCTTAGGGAATTCCCACTCATTCCCAGGACAGGCTGTATAAAGCCACTGCTGGGTTCCTTGAATGGTCAGTACTCGTTGGAGCCATCAAGACTCTTGAATGAACCCCTTGTTTTTTGTTTGGATCATCTTTGTAGACATTGAAAATATCCTGATCTGGCTAACTAACGTGTATGTGTGTGTGTGTCTGTCTGTGTCTGTTTGTGTCTGTGTCTGTGTGTGGTATGTATATGTGTGTCACAGTGAGCATGTGGAGGTCAGAAGACCTCCAAGGAGCCTCCACTCTGCCCTCTCAGTGCTGAGACTGTAAGCACACCCTGCCACACCCACCTTTTATGTGACTTCTTCAGATCATGCTTGGCTGGCAAACACTTCGCCAAACTGAGCCATCTCTCCAGTCTCTATTTCTTTACTTGTGAAAAAGATACATTCAGAAATACAGATTAAGTATACAGATTAATAGATAATTATAAAGGAACCATCCATGTCACCACCAATGAATTTTTTTTAGACTATGGAAGACCAAGAGTATGCCCTCTTCTGATCAAAACCAACCCCCAGCCCACCCCCCCATACACACTTCTGGCGGTTGTTCATCAGTCTGTATTTTTGTTTTGTGTGTGATAACTGTCTGTTTGCACTTTTGACAGTTTAAACAATTTATTTCTATCACTAAATAATGAATGGTTGGACTTTATCTGAGTGGGAATGTGACGAATATAGCATCTTTTGTCTTCCTCCCTTTCTCCAGCAGCCTGCTGTGACCTTTGTATTGTTGTGTGCAGCTGTACTTGGCTCGTTTTTGTTAGTTGTTTATGCTGTTGTAATTTTCTCATTCTTCTATAAAAGGAGCTCTGAGTTGTTTTGAGTTGGGGGGCCATTTTAATGTGGTTGCTGTGGTCTGCATACCTAATATGTACGTGTGGGTTCTCTAGGACAGATTCCAGGTGTGCAATTGTTGGGTCGTGATGTAGCGATAACATCTTCATTAATTGATGATAGTCTTGTTTGCAGCATGCTTATGTTAAAATTCGCCTCCAGTGTATTCAGGTCTATATGATGTATGCACGTTCTCTTTGGTTGGCCCAGCTACCCTCTTGTGTAGTGCTTTCTAGTGTTTGCCAAGCCGATGGCTGTGTGAGAATGTTGTGCTGAACCCTGCGGTACTGAAACTGCTCTGGAGACTTTCCGTGTGTTCAACCACTCCAACTCTTTTACCCGTCTTTCTTTGAGACCCTCGCAGTTGATCTTAGTTCCAGTTCTGAAAGTGGGAAGCCGACAGGATCCCACGATGCACCTTTTGCATTCTAATGCTGTCCCTAACACCCAAGATCACTGTGGCATATGACCCATCCAAGGGAAAACAATGTCTCTAATATTGATGGCTGTTAGGCTATTCCCAGTGGAAACTAAGAATATCCCATTGTGCTCTCAAATCTTCCAGCAGATCTAAACAAAGCATGCGTGATTCCTCAGTCGCTTTTCACCCACAAATGTGGAACCTGCAGATAGGGCTGTAGAAGACTGGCTGTATCTCTGTTTACCTGTGAGGACAGTCATATATGCCATCAAAGGAAATAGACTTTGACCCTGAATGAATGTTAGTGGTCTGTTTTGTGACAACTGTGTACAGAACTCATTTCTTCAGAAGTCCTCTTTTGTTAGATGCCAGGTTTGCTATTGGAAAACCTAATTTCTTCCTTCTTTCTTCATTCATCCACCCATCTACCCATCCACCCATCCACCCACTATTGAATACCTGTTTTGGGGGTGTGGGATACAGGCTGATGGATGAGATGGACATGATGTCTTCCTGCCCTCCTTGTGCTTAACCTTCACACTAGTATGGGGTGCTTCTGGACAGAATGCTGGAACTGTGAATATTGGACGTTTGCCCACTTTTTCCACCATCATCATTGTCATCTATTTTAGCAACAGAATAAGCCCCCCTTTCAAGTATTTTTTTTCTAACACAATCTCAGCAGAAATTTAAATCCCAGCACTCGGGAGGCAGAGGCAGGGCGGATCTCTGTGAGTTCGAGGCCAGCCTGATCTACAAGAGCTAGTTCTAGGAAAGGCTCTAAAACTACAGAGAAACCCTGTCTCGAGAAACCAAAAGAAAAAAAAAAACAAAAAAAAAGAAAGAAAGAAATCTAAAATACAAACTAAGTTTTAAAAATGTATTGTGTTTGGTTCAACACTGAACAGCTCAAATCCTGCCATCTAGTGCAAAGTTCCTCTCACATACTCTAGGTAGCAGACCTCTGTCCTTGGTCTGCCGTGAATTCATACTCCGGTGGTGTGCGTGACTGTCTCTCACTCTCTGTTGTAGGAGGAACGAGCGGGCTGCTCGTTGTCCCTGCTGCCCAGCTAGCTTAACCCCCAAAAGAATCACACAGAAAATGTATTCATTTAAACACTGCCTGGCCCATTAGTTCTAGCCTCTTATTGGCTAACTCTCACATCTTGATTCAACCCATTTCTAATCATCTGTGTCACCACGAAGTC
The DNA here is from genome assembly GCA_004026605.1 of Ondatra zibethicus. Classification (NCBI taxonomy): domain Eukaryota; kingdom Metazoa; phylum Chordata; class Mammalia; order Rodentia; family Cricetidae; genus Ondatra; species Ondatra zibethicus. Next base: position 316,577 of record PVIU01000235.1, read on the forward strand.
GTGCCTTACCGGGAAAGATTCAGCATGTCTGACCTGGCAGCTACATGGTGGCTCTCTCTCACTCTGCTTCTTCCTCCCAGAATTCAGTTCTGTCTCTCTGCCCATCTAAGTTCTGCCCTATCACCAGGCCCAAAGCAGTTTATTTATTAACCAATGAAAGCAACACAGAAGGACCTCCTACATCAACTCTCAAGTATAATGCACAGACCTCATGAACCACAGAGGTAGAACAGGCACCCTTTTCATCCCTTTCCTATTTTTGTTCCAGACCTCTTTGTCTGGGACCCATAAATGAGACCCCATAAGGGCGTTCACATACTCCAGATCTCTCCAACTTAGGTCCTCTGCATTTTACTTTCCCTGCCCCAGCTGAGATGCTAACAACAAAGGGATCTCAGAAACAACCCATGTACCTCCTAAGAGGTGTAATGGAACAGGGACTAGAAACACATCTGGTTAGAGTTGTTTCTGCAAATTTTGTTAACTTGGAATTGCATAGTCATGCTTCATTTTCCTGTGGATAGAGGGCAATGTTTCCACCATAATCCGAGACTGGTGGTAGTTTTGCCTCTGGCAAGCTGTTGGGGCACCAGCAACAGTGTGGATACACATCTATGCCCATGGACTTTCCTAGCCTCTTTGTTTGGCTTCTCTCTTTCTTCTCTCCTGTAACAGCTTTGGTAGTGTGTGCCCACATTACACGGTGATGTTGTATTGAGCAAGGCCCTCATGTGGTCTCACTGGGAATGCAGTAAAACATTCTGCTTTTCGTACGGCCATGTAGAAAAGGGCCAAGCCCTTAGAATAGAACAGTGCTCAAATCTAGAGCCCAAGTGATCAGCCTGCCCACACGGACTCCATTAGCTCTGTGACTTCGCCACGATCTTTCCATTTCTGAATTCCTTGCTCTACTTCTTTTCTCTTGTACATTTTAATCCCTTTATTGTTCAACTCAAGGACAAGAATGAAAAAAATTAACAAATGCTTACTCAATAGATAGGGAAAGTTCTGAGGGGGGTTAAGTGTGCCTGGAATTGTCCAGTGGGGAAGCTCTCTTTGGTACCCATCGTGCTTAAGAGTTATTTATTGAATTGGAATGTCTTTGGACCCTTCAGACACTTGCCCATTGGGCACACTCCCCACCATTCTGTAGGGCCTCTCACTCCCACCTTCTTTCATGTCTCTCTATTACCAGCCCACTTGTAAAGCCAGTCTGGTCCTTTGTTGAATCCCACAGCTATTTATTTCAGTTTGCTTTTCCTAAAAGTGTGCAATTCAGAGTCCTGGAGGCCTGAAAAAGACACTGCTCCTTTGTGGGTGTTTCGATGCAAACACAGTGCTTATCTATAGAAAGTGGTTACAGAAATTTAGACTTATGGCCAGGAAAGATGTGTCATGCCAACCAGTCATTCTTCCGGATTGACAGCGGGATCCTGTAGGCTCTGTATGTAAACATGTGGAGTTTGCCTGCGTGGTTGGTTATGAATCATAGAGCTTTAGCTTGGGGTTCTTGGAGGTGAGGGGTGGCTTGAAAAAGAGGTCTTTCTGCCTGTCTTTACAGATGGCAAACAGCCTTTCCAGCTCTTTCTGTTTCCTTCTGTATTACCCTTTTGTACCACACTTTATAGGCAGGTTCTTTTCAGTTGAACATAGATGTTGCTGTGTGTAGGGTTTACCTGACTATTGGAAGCTTTCTTTTCTCTTTTAATAAAATTCTCTTTTTCTCCCATTTCTCAGCAGATATCTGGAGCGATCACTCATTTCAGACGGATCCAGATTTACCGCCTGGCTGGAAAAGAATCAATGACATTGCTGGGACCTACTACTGGCACATCCCAACAGGAACGACTCAGTGGGAACGACCTGTCTCCATCCCAGTGGATATCCAGGGTTCTAGGAAAGGGTCACTTAGCTCTGTAACGTCATCTCCCACCCCAGAGAATGAGGTAAAGTGGAGTATCTTTTTACATGCTTAGTAGATGTAACTCAGTTTCCCTTTAGACTGACGGCCTCTGCCCCGACATGTCACTGAGGGAAGCCTTTTGATGGCCATGCATGTTATATTTGAGAGCTCAGTAATGCATCCTCTTAGAAAATAGTGTTAATGTCTGTTGTTCAGGGCTATTTTTACTTTTAATAGATTCTGGTCTCTTAAAACACCATCCTAGGTACCAAAACAAGAGGAACTAATTAATGGGAAGTGGTTAAGTTTCCCTAGGGCTCACGGAGGCAACAATTTACTCTGCAGGTACCATTGCATGATGCTGGATCCATGAAATATTTACGTATAGAAGAACATCTCTTGGCCAGACGTGTTATAATTACCACATATCTTATTAGGCTTGGGTTCATTTGCTAGCATGTAGAAGATGTCTTGCAGGAATAACCCTTGAGAGCACTTAAATGCTTAATTCCTATTTAAGGAGAAAAAAAGAGATGTGTTTATTTAGCAGAAGTTACATTATTTTGGAAATAATTAGCAGCATAAATTCCGGGTATCCCTGAGGAAGAAATCAGGATGTTTAAACAAAGAATTGAGGACTTAAAAAATTTCCTTGTGGTATCCATTCATGTAATGATTCCTGCAGCAAATATTTGTCAGTCCTACTAACAGCACACTCAAGAGAATTATCACCAGGAAGGTCACAACCATGTGACAGCTCACTTCATTCATTCATTCATTTATTGTCTATTGCTATCGATGACTACTCTAGCAGGCTCTCTTTTCTGCCCTCTCCCCTTTCTTCTGATGATAATCCTTTGTTCTTTAAACAAACCCATTTTCTTTTGGTTTGAGAAGTGAGAGCCTTTGAACTCTACCCCTAACTACCGCCACTCCTGACATCTGTCCTGCCTTTTAAAGTAGCCAGCATCTTGTGCCTGGCTTTTCTGATTGGTGACCTGTTCTTCTCTGGGAAGCAGTAAGACTGGCATTGTACCCAGCACTCTGCTTTAGGGGGCTTGGACGTCTCTCTTTCCCAGCCCTAGCCCTGGTTCTCCATCTTTAGACAGAAGAGTTGGCGCTAAGTGTGCTGTGTTTGGTAGACGAGAGCCTCGGCTGCTTTGGGCTCTGCCCTGGTCATCAGGCAAGTGATTCAGCACGAGTGAACCACATAGGATTTTGCTGTTTAGCACTAGACAATTTTGATAGCTTCATATTGAAGCCTAATAGTTCTACATCCTAAGCAACTTCTCTCCAGTGACTTTTTCGCCCTGTGCTTGGGATAGAAGTAAGCCAGTGCAGCGCTAGCCTTCAACAGGTTTGATGTGAAGGTGTCTACATCCCGCCCATCTCAGACATACCCTGGACTTAAACTCTGCACTGCAGATGGGCTCCTGATGCAGAGTTAGCCAGTGTGTGCCTCTGATCTTGCTATAACAGGCTGAGTTATTCCATCCTAATTGTTCAGTTGTGTTCAACAGTAGAGTGCCCACAACCAGGAAAGTCCATTACAGGTAGGAAACTAAGACAGAGCTCGCAGGGACACACACAGCACCCAGAGCCTCTGAATCCCTGGCCAGGAGTCTTCTCAGTGTCTCTGGCTTTGGGTTTTCGATGTCCTCTGCCTCCTATTGTCCCTAAAGTCGGGAGGTTGGACTAACTCAAGACCCACTCCCTATTCCAGGTGCTTTGTGCCCTTCATACTTAGAAGAAAGTAAGTCCTTCTTTGTGCCCTCCTGGGGCATCCAAGGAGTGTAATCTGGGGTGTGTGTGTTGGATTTTTATGTCTTTGATTAACATGGTAAAGTTTCATTCCAGTGTTGTCTGTAAATGTCTTAGGAATGTAGTAGGACTGGGCAGTGGCACTGGGTAGAACTGTCAGGGCGTAGACGGTCTCTCTCATCCCTGAGGCTCTTGGAGCCCACTTTTGCCTGTTCTTTCCCCACTCTATGCCTGCTTCCTGCCCCCTACCCACTGTCCAGGGCCCCTTCCTAGGCTCCGTAGGACTTAGCTCTTCTTTCTCCTTTGGAGCGTTCAGCCTCCTTGTTGCTTATGAAGAATTGTTGTTTCTGAACAAGTACCTAGTGTTAGAGCACTTACCCAGCATGCACAGGGAGCTGAGTTCTGTCCCAGCACTGCAAGGGACAACATTAGAGTAGTATTTTATAAACACTGTGTTTGACCCTTCTAGGACTCTGCCATGGCAGAGAAGGTGGCCTCTGAGAATCAGGAGTCGGGTAGCCATGTCGGTAGTAGTCCTGGTCCCGACTCTACCCTGAATTCTGCCCTCTCTTGCTTCCATGTGTGCTTACTAAGCAGTTTTCTCCCACAATGGAACTTTTTAAAAAGTTAATGGTTTTAGAAGTTTGAGACAGGCAGTGGCTGACTCATACCCAGCCTTTGTTTGGTTGTTTGCAGACTTATTTGTTTATGTTTTTACTGTAATGCTGGGGATCCAACCGAGAACCTCATGCCTAGCAGGCAAGCACTCCACCCCTACCATCTCGTTGAATATTTACTGGTTCATACATTCATTTGTTCATTCATGCATCCATTCTGGTACCAAGAATAAAAGTCAGGACCTCACACAGCTACTAAGCTGCATTGCCTAGGCCACCAGCCCTTTGACGGACAGACATTTCTCAGATGAGTAGCTAGCTATTCCTCAGACGAACCTTTGGGTTGTTTGCTTCCTGCACAGTTTCTGCCGTACGTGAGGCATCCACTAAGTCAGACATTCCCACAGACTGCAGAAGGCCAGTGCGTTGTCACTCCAGGAGCAAAGGGATGAGCGGATAGAAAGGAGATGAAAGTGGGGGAGGCAGCCTGCCATATAATATACCCAGGGCATGATCCCACACCACGGGCCCCAAGAGGGTGCACATGTGTACAGGGCCCGGCTGGGGTCTTGTCCCATTATTCCCACAAAACACACACCTGTCACCAAGGGTGGTTGTCACTCCCGTTTTAATTTGGTGCAGAAAGGTTAAGTGGCTTTCATAAGATAACCGAGCTAGTATTGGCAGAGTCAACCTTGAACTTTGAACCATTGCCCCTGCTCCCACCCGGGACTGGACACGCTATATTAGGTAATGTGGAGATCCTCAGATCTCCTCATCTCACCCACAGGGAGGACTGTGTCACACACAGAGCCATCCAGAAAATGATTTCTTAATAACATCGTCCCAGGTGCCGATGACAGCGGAAGAGAAATGACTATTTCTCCGGCTCCAGCTCTTTGATCCCTAAATAGAATCTATTTCAACTAATTTCAAAACATGAAAAAAAAAAAGAGCAGAATGTTAAGAGAAAGAGAAGTAGCTTGTGATGCGTCCTATCAGAAATGCATGTTTTCACTGAGCTTTCTCGTGAGCTGGCTTGAAAAGAAAAATCAGATAAATAAGCGCCAAATCTGTTGACGGCACAAAAACTTTAGGACTGCAGGCTTCCTTACAGTTTGAAAATTTTACATTTCACTTTCCAAAGTTCACCCGGGAAGTGTTAAGCACATCGAATAATGTTTCCAGCGCACGTGCCAGCAAGTATTTTTGAAAGTTTATCAACTGGCCGAGAAGTATTTGCTACTGAGACTTGGCCCACATCACTGTTCATCCCCTCCCCTCCCAAACAATTTACTTGTTCCAAATTACCGCTGAAATTATGTGGATGTGGAATTTTAAAAAGAGGGGAGGTGCATGCAAGATATATTTTATGAATAGCTCTTGGCCCGGGGCCAAGATTAGCTTAAAATCTTTCTGTAGAGATTTCCAGGGTTTCTTAAGAAGTGTGGAGAGTAGGACCCTCAGAGGAGACCTTATCTCCTTAAGTCTCTGCTTGCTAACTTACTTGTGGCCATTGGCTGCCTAAACAGTTATCAGCCCCAGGGAGAGCACAATGTCCATCCTCAAAACCTAGGTATTTCCATGTGCCCCTGGAGTAAGGTTGCCACATCAAAGGACCATTCTGTCATTTCACCAAATTACACAGCCCAGTCAAGTGAGTATAACATCAAAGAGCAGGAAAGAACCTCAGAGATGGGCCTTGTAGATGCCGGGGCAGCATCTCCCAGCCTGTGAGCTGAGGGCGAATTCCTGGACCTTTCATTTGTTCTGTGCTCCAGATGGAGAGGGCAGAAATTTGTAATGAGCAGAAACGTATTGCCTCGTTGGCTGGGGGTCTGGGTTTGAGAAACTGCATCTGATGAGAGCCTTCTTGCTGCTGCCTCATTCTCTGAGCAAAGAGGAGACCAGAAGAGGGACTGGGACTGTTAAGCTTGAGTGTGTTGGTAGTTAGCAGTAATCCCCCGGCGTGGAGCTGATGACCTCACTACCTCCATTAGTCCCCATTCCATCCCCAACACTGCTACACTTGGGATTATTCCCCACACAGGGTTTTAAAAGGACCCGTCCCAGCCATAGCACACGGTAAAGACGGCTTCCTCATAAAGCTTTCCAGCCCCTGAGAACCCATCCTCAGGAACACCGTGCTGGCTTTTTGAAGAAGGACCTTTTCCAACTGAAGGTCATTGGTCTGTTTCTCTTTGATTTCCCCAGTTGTTTTCCAAGATTCCCCCACTCCAAGGGAAATTAGAATAAAAGCACTCAGTCATCCAGGATATATGCTTGACTCTCCTAGCGGGCTCACCCCCCGCACAGTCCCTGCATGCTACGGTAGGTCTAGAAGAGCAGGCATTGTGTTCCCGGCACTGGGCCAGTCACTCAGAATACACCATGGGAGCCAGGGCTCTGCAGCTTTCCCATAACTTAGAATGACCATCATATTTGGAGCAGTGGCTGCTGTAACCAGAGCATCACATTTGAAGCAGTGGATGCTACACCCTAAGCATTGCATTTGGAGCAATGGATGCTGCACCCTGAGCAGCACATTTAGAGCAGGGGATGCTGCACCCTGAGCATCATATTTAGAGCAATGGATGCTGTACCCTGAGCATCATATTTAGAGGAATGGATGCTGCACCCTGAGCATCATATTTGGAGCACTGGATGCTGTACCCTGAGCAGGGCCAGGATAAGGACTAGGAGGCAGTGATTCCAGCTACAACTCTATCCCAGGACATCTCGTGGCCATGCCAGACTTTAGCCACTTTGCCTAGAAGGTTCCCAGGCAGATTCCTGCTTATAGAAGAGGTTCTCTTTCCATTTCTTCTCATCTTATCTTGTGTGTCACTTCCTACCTGAAACATATGTCTCACCTCGTGTTTCCTTTTTTACTGCCTTCTCTTTGCACCCTGCCCCCACCACCGTGTCCCCATCTTTCCCATCCTACACTACAAACTGAAGTAATTGTAGGCTTTCTGTTGAGCCAAAGAACCTCTGGTAGTTTTTTTGTTATTATTATTTTTATTAGCTAATATTATTTACTAGAGCTGGGTTTTAGCTCAGGGAGAGTGCTTGGCTGACATGCTTTGGGTTTGAGCTGCAGCACTATAAAAATAAATAAATCAATTTATTAAACAGTTAGCTAAATATAGGAAATATTTTCTCTTATTAAAAATAATTAGCTATACCATGTTTTTTAGAAATTTAAGAAAAAGTGTATTGTTCTTTGTTTAAAAAGGGGGAAAAAAAGAAAAGTTCTGGTTGCTTTTACCAGAAAGGAAAATTTTCATCTTTGATATCAATGAATTGTTTTAAAATGGAGCTTAAAAAGAAATACCTTTGGCTCAGTCAGAATGAACTTGCCATTATTCCTCACTTGAGTCTTGCAATAAATGCTCACTGTTGTTAACCTTCTGCAAAATCATTGCATAAGGCTTTTGTTTATGCAGACGTAGGTGACCGCCAGGAGGCTGCCAACTGACTCCACAGCACAAGAGCTGGCTTCATAGAGGCCTAGAACCACAGTCAACATTCCCTTTACAGAGACTCCTGTGTCCAGAGAGCAGATATATAAAAAAAACCATAAAATTCGGCACCCACACAAAGGCCTGTTTTCATTAAGTCCTGAAGTTTTTCTGAATGGTCCATTTAGAATATTCTTCCATCCTCTCCTGTCCCAACACTGAGCCCTTCTTGGATAATTTTTTATTTCAAGTGTATATCAACCCCTCCTTCTTTCTCCTCTCTCTGTCTCTGTCTCTCTCTCTCTCCCCCCTCCTTCTTTCCTTTCTTCCCTTTCTTTTCTCCCTCCCTCTCTGTGTCATGCCCCATCCTCTTGTTCCCTCTTCTTTCTTTTCCTTCGAAGTTTCTCCACACGAACATACTTAGCCTGACTTTCTTCAGATCCTCATCTGATGCCCCTTTTCAAAGTTCAACCTAAAGGAAGAATGGGAGCCGCCCACCCTGCAGCCAGGGTCCTGATGTGGAGCCATGGGGGCTGCCTGGAAAAGATACGTACAGCTTCATGCTTCCTTATGCACTTGCTGCTCATAATTGCCAGGAGCATTTCCTATAGCTCCAAAGCAGTAACTCTGAGAACAGGAACAGTAGGGCTGGCGAGAGAACCCAGATGTTTAGAGGGCTCCCTGCTCTTGCAAGGCAGCCGGGGTTGGTTCTCAGCACACACGTGGACAGCTCACGATCACCTGTAACTCCAGTTTTCGGGGATCTGATGCCCCCTTCTGGTCTCTGCAGGCCCCTGCGTGTATTGGGTGCACATATGTATACTCAGGTGTATATACACACATGTGCACTTTAAATATATATATTAAAAATAAGAGCAAAATTTAGCAGCCTTTCCCAGGAAAATACACATAGATAAAACCCTGTACCCGTCTCAGGCTCCCAGCCCTTCTGCTCTAACTGGGCCACAATTCTCCCAAGTTTCATTTCTCAGTGGAGGCCGAAAACGCTTTGCTGGACATCGAGTAAGGAGAGAGCTAAAATGGGCAACATTTTTATCCTTATATTCACTAGAAGAGATTCGTTTTCAAAATCAGTGTGGGGATCTGCAATCGTTTGTGTTTGAATGTGGCAGTTCAGGCTCCTGACCCAAAACAGAAAGCCAGTTCTGTTTCCAGTGGGGGTGATTGGCAGCACCTCCACCCTGCCGCGCCCGCAGAGTTAGCCAGCCCACCATCCCACAGGGCATTTGGACTGAAGCTGATTTGTTTTGCTCTTAGTGAAAAGCTATCTTAAGTGGCCTGACTGTCAGTTCTGAGTCACCCTTCACTGCTCATTGGCTTCGACCTTCAGTTGAGAAGGTACATGGTAACCAACTTTCTGTTGTTGATGCTTCTTCTGAGGAGAGATTCACCAGGCCAGCCTTGAGTTTTAGTCCTTTCATTTAGCTCCATAAATCTATAAAAATATGTGAGTATTCCCTTGGCACAGTGGGGGGCGAGGGGAGGTGTCCTCCCGAGCAGAGGTCTCTGGGAGAAGCTTTCCCACAGGCTCTGTGCTGCGGTCGGTAGCCATTTAGAGAATCACTTCCCTGCCAGGTGTGAACTCTGGACAGACTCGTGTGGCATCGAAGTAGAGCGTTTTATGAACCAGTAGTTCATAGTAGACTGGGTGGGGCTGCCTTCCATTATGTGGAATAAATCCCACCAGGATGGTGACGTCAGCCTCTGCTCCTGACTAAGCTTTTGTCCTATTCCCTCTGTAGGTAACAGTAACTGGACTCCAGACGTTTGTGCTCTTAGATATGGGCGCCAGCCTAGTGACATCCCTGATCCCTCTTCTATCTCTAGACATCATGTGTGTGGTTGTGTGTGTATGGAGGGTGTCTCAGTGGAATTGTGTAGACTGGAGACTGAATGCGGGAAAGCATATGGTTGCTTTCTGGGACCACATTTAGGAAATAACCGCACTGCATCCTAATAATGTTGAACCATTTACTTTGGTAGGTAATTGAGGCCTGCCCTTGCCAGGCAATAATCTAGCTTAGAGAGAGCGCTAACAAGTTACTGTTAGATTTAATTTGTTCCCTAACCCATCCTGTGAATATCAATGCTAACAACAGTGTCTTGTGTTTTGTTTTTTTCTTTTTCTCCTTGTGTTTTTTTTTCTTCTTCTTTCCTTAAATCAATGTGCTTTTTTTCCCCTGTGTGAATAATTGTATGTCTAGAAACAGCCATGGAGTGACTTTGCTGTTCTGAATGGGGGAAAGATTAATAGTGACATTTGGAAGGCAAGTATATTGTCAGATTTTAGATCATTTAATATATTTTTTTGTTCCTTTCTGCATGGCTGTGGCTGTTTACTTTTCTCCTTCATGAATATCACGCATTCTGCAGGGACAGAGCCGTGGGGCTTCTTGCCAGGGGCGTGCCGCTCACACTCACATGGTCTGGTTTTTCTTTTTTGATGTCTCCCATTGTGAATGACTTCAAGCTGGTGTGTCCCCGGTCCCCTGTTGTCCTGTAAGAACCAGAGCTTGTGAGCCACGTCAGCACGTGGCAGCCCTTGCATGCCATTTTCTGCCTAAGCTCCCATCTACTCTCCGCCTCCTGCTGGGGCTTTCGCTCCTCTTTGGCATTTGAGGCAGGGTAACAGGCCCTTCCATTGTACCTTAACAGCATCTTTTCCCCTCCAGGATTTGCACGCAGCCACAGTTAACCCAGACCCCAGTTTAAAAGAGTTTGAAGGAGCAACACTGCGCTATGCATCCTTGAAACTCAGGTAGGAGGGTAGACGGGTTTGCAAAAAAAAAAAAAAAAAAAAAAAAAAAGGTGGTTTCTGCATCGAGTCTTCACAACACAATTCTAAGACCAGTTTTGTGTTTTCTTCCTAGAAATGTCCCTCATGCTGATGACGATGATTCTTGTAGTGTCAACAGTGACCCAGAAGCCAAGGTTTGTAAGAAAGATGCTTTTCCTCAAAGAGCTTATATTGTCACGTCAGAGTAATGGCTTTGAATAATGCCACCCTCCCCCAGCCACTTACTAAGTAATTATCTTTTCATTGTCTTTCTTTCTCAGTCTCTGTGACATTTTAAGAAAATCCCTCTTCCAGCTTTGGTTTGTGATATTTCTGCAATCACCACCACGCAAACTGTTACCATGCTGTCCAGTGACAGGAATGGCAGCCCTCAGTCAACCCAAAGATGGAGAAGAGGGGCCAGCCGAAATGTGTCAGTAGATGGTGTCAGGCTCTGTGGGTTAAGTGGTTGGAGTGCGTGTTCCGGTCACATGGTTCTCAGCACATAGCCGCTGTGCATCTAGGAGCACCTGTGGATCATGATTAAGGAGAATGGGGCACATCCTGAGGAGAACCAAATCAGAAACTTGAAACGTGCACAGTCCCCACAGGGCAGAGTATGTTTATAACTCTGAAAAGGTTTGTGAGCCTTCTTAATGTTTTAGACATTAAATACGTTTTGTAATTGCAGGTCATCTGTGTGTGAGCTTGTATGTAATTCTGAAACCTAATCTTATTTTAAAATAATTACGATTCACTGAAGTTCTCAAGCTTGAATCCCCATATGCCCTTCACCCTGTTTTCCCTAATATTAGCATCGTCATAATCATAGAGCCGGTACGCAGTCAGTTTCTCGCTAATATCCTTTCTCTACCCTGGCGTCAGTCCTGTGGCTTCTGTCAGTTCCTGGAAAACTGCTTCCAGAAAACCTGCAGTAACATTCAGTACTATCGATAAATACCATAGATTCCCCACCCACCCACATCGCAGGCCCCCCGAGGCTATGCCTTTCTTTATCCATTTGCCTTGGTTTTATTGCATATGAACTGTTACTTTCTAGTATTAAATTTCTCCTCTCCCTTCATCTCCTTGCCTCTGTCCCTCCCTCCCTGTATTAAAGGCTCAACCCCATAGTTGCAGGCTTGCCAAGGACATACTCTACCACTGAGAGCCACAGCCAGGCTTAAAAATCCCTTGTCAAATGATCAGCAATTTCTTACAGAATAATTTAAAGCCCTTAAGTAAGCACTCTGTTCTGATTTGGCCCAGCTTTTCTTCTACTGTCCCCTCTTGACTCCAGGATATAATCCATGAAGCTACTTGCATTTAGTCCCTAGAGGTTTTTATACATGCGAAACTTGTCTGCCGTGATAGTCTGAGATGATTCTCACCAATTATTTCTTTTCCTCCTCACTGACTTTTATCAGGGAAGCAAACGTTTTCAGTACCCCACACATGCAGGCCTTTCACAGGTAATCACATGACCCCTGCTCGCCATACTTAGGCGGCCAGGTAGGAAGCGCTTACTGGCCGAGACTCCATTATTTGCAGTCTTTCCTGGGCTCACCCACATCCTTGCTCTGAAGTTTTAAGTTTAGTCCCTCTACTATGACACACAGTGCATTGCTGACCAAAAACATGGTTAACACTAAAGTAAAGTCAAATTGTGGAAAAGTTAATGCTTTTTAATATATATATATATAGCCAGTTCCTTCCTGTCCCTTGTTGTGACTGTTCAGGTTTCTGTAAAGGAGATTTTGTGCCACCTGGTGGACCATATTGGGGATTACACCTTCAAAGAAAAGGACTATTGGAATCATTGAATTGAATAGAACTGGAACTGGTTTTAAAGATTTATTTAAAAAAAAAAAACTTCTAGGGTTCTGCAGTTAGTGTCAGAAGCAGTGTTGAACATGGCTTTCCTGAGCCCTGGCTGCCCGATGCTGCTATGTTCATTGTAGCATATACCAAATCACTTTTCATGAGGAAGGGCTTTGAGGATGTTGCTCTTTGAACTCACAGTAAAGGAAGCGAATAAGCAAGATCACGTTGTCCCAAGCATCAGATTATTTGGGTTTCAAATTCCTCATCTTTAAAATGGCTGTGCCTCATGTTAGAAGTCCCTCCTGATTCTGAGACGTCGTCAAGATTTGTTTGAAATGTAGCAGCTAGTCCACAGCATTTGGAGATGAACTGGCCCTGTCTGTCCGAGTCTTGAGAAGGAGGGGTACAGGGTAGGCTCCCCTTTCACAGCTCCTATGCTCTCTCTGCTCATGAGCTTGTCCCGCAAATGCAAGGGTTCCTGGCATTGTAGATAAGAAAGAGATGCTTTGGACAGGATTGAGAATCCATTTCATCAGTGTGCTCACTGGTAGTGCGTAGAAATGAGGCTTGAACTCTGGTACATAGGACCCCCAAGCCCAAGCGAGTGTCAGGCGCACATGTTCTAAGCTACTGTTTCCCCAGGCCCCAGGTCACTTTGGCTGTCTGACTAGATGGGGTAGAGGTAGCAGAGTTGCTCGAGGTGGACGTGAGTTGTGGCCTGAAGACGGGCTTCTCATTCTCTTCTGGACTCCTGTGGCCCATTGCTTTTGCAGTACGCTGTTCTTGGCAGTTTGGTACAAGGGATCACGCTGCTGAGCCCAGGAGCCACATGGATGCGGCAGGCCTACAGAGAACACTATGTGGACAACACTGTCAAGTTTGAAACTTGTCAGAAGAAGATGTGGTTTTGGTGCGTCTTCTGTATGGACGCGAGCATGGCTTTTTCCTGCAGTCCCTTGCAGTGCTGTGGCCGTTGGCAGTTAGTGCTTTGTTACTCAGGCTTCTTATTATCCAGGCACTGGGTCTGATGAGAGTCTTGCTGTGTCCTGCCCTTGCTGCGTCCTGCCCCACATGGAGAAAGAAAGGAATGAGCGATGCCAGTCAGGGCCAGGTACACTTGACAGAGGGACTCTCAAATGGGATATGAGCACGGGGTTCTAACATTTCTCTTGAGATTTATTTATCTGAGCCTTCCCTTGGTTCCTATTAGCATATATTTCCATGAAGTAATTATATTAGCCAGAAGCTGACTAGATTAACCCTAATAGATAAACAGGAAATCGCAGGGAGTGTCGGCTCTCATTCAGAGATTTATTTCTGATCCGTAACAAATTCGTTATCATTGCTTAGCATTTCTGTGGGATTTCATAGCTGTGCACATTGAGAAATGTTCCTGTGGTTTAGATCAAGTTTTCTCCAGAAATTCCGAACTATGAGAGACGCTGGGATTGGATTTGCATGGAGGGTTCACTAACTAGGTGGGAACATTTGTTGAATGCTTTGTGCCAGAGGAGCACATGAGCTTAGTACTCCGTGGAACGGGTAAGACATGTGCTCTGGACCTGGACTGCCTAGGTTCAAGATCAAGGTCTGCTGTTTATCACCGGGGTGACCTTGCGATCTTGTCCTCTGCATTGCATAATAGAATACGGCAAAATGCGGTAGCTGGAAACTGTTTCATTTTGCTCATGACTGCAAGTTTTAGGAACTTGCTCAGAATTCAGCAGCACAGCGGTGCAGTTCCTCTCTGATCCACTAGTAGGCAGCAACACCTGGAGGATCTACTTTAGTGCACCCCTTCACAGGACACATCCTCCAGGGCCACTCTGTGTTGCTTGGACTTTTATCAGGAGAGCCCACTGGGTAGGAAGAAAAGGATGCCAAGGTGAGAGAAGGCTTTTCTTGGAAATGATGCCATCCTATCCTGTTAGTCAAAATAGAGTTCCAGTTCAAGAGGTAGAGAAATCGACTCTTGATGGGAGAGCGGCAGGGCCAGAATACAGGGAGAATATGTTGGGAAGCGTTATTTTTGACAACTTTGAGAGAGAGAAGACGATCCCCAGGCATCGGCCATTCAGGAAGAATGCCCTTTTTGAAGGGCCTTGCATATCTACATGATTCAGTCACGAAACAAGTCCCAGAGCCCCTGACGAATGTACTCCATCCCAGCCAAATGAGATGTATCGCTGAGGCGTGGCTTCATCATAAGATCTCCTTTCTCGTCTCAGCCCCAAGAAGGAAGAGCCCAGTGCTCTGCTCGGACATAGCTGGCCACAGAATAGCAAGGCATGAAGCCAGGCTGCCCGGCCAAGCCCTGCATGGTCTAGTCCATCTCCTCCCCCAGACCCCCCAGACGGCAGCGGTGCTGACACGCAATGCCATTGGATAGAGCTCATTTTCCTCTTAGCCCAGAGGACAGATTTTTGAATTTCTAAAGCTGTCTCCCTGCCTTTATTTGCCAACATGGCCAGGCGTAATAGTGAAGTCCTGGCAGAGCTTGGCTCCTTTCCCCTGTTAACTTCTGGTTACTACCCTGTCCAAGTGAGCAATCCAGGGATCAGCTGGCATGGGCGAGTCGCTGAGTTCTGAAGCAACGCCACTGGGACAAGAGACGTCGTTATCAACTATTGGTGGCTGGGCCTGGTGGCAGATGCCTGAAGAGGCTAATTAAGGAAGACAGCCTCACCCTCTTCCCTAAAAGGGCTCTGTAGGAATCAGGCGAATGGATGAGCCACAGCCAGCAACAGTGTAGGGGTGGCTATGCTGACAGAGAGGGCCAGCGGGTGCTCGAACCTGGCGCCGTAGGAATCTGGGAGAAAATTTTGCATCATGGACTCTCTGAATCTCTGCAGCCTCAAGCCGATACAGCTGTAGTTCACTCATTCGCAGTACTGAGTTCTTCAGGGAGGTTCCTGGAAGGCAGCTGTCTTTCCATGGCTTCCTCACAGAAGACCCAACACAGCTCCAGCCCTGTTCTCTTGGGCTGGTTGCTGGGTAGCAGTCTTTTAGTGGTAATGAAGACATTCCTTGTTTGTTTGCCGTTAACAAAAAGATGGTTCTCGCATACGACAATGGAAATGATTCTGCTGCCAGGTCCTTTCTCCCTAAGCCATTTCTCCCTCCCTTTAACGTCCCTCACTCCTGTGTAAAAGCTCATGAGTGTGAGGCCCCCAGCTCAGCTGTGAAGAACAGGGCCTCAGTTCTTCCTCTGCCTCTGGCAGCCACACTTCTGTGTTTCCCACCTCTATACTGACAACCAGGAGGGAGGACTCTCAGCTGATCACTGGGCATTTATTTATTCAATGGCAAGTGCCTGCACATCGGTATGTGACCCACTGGACTCCGGAGGAAAGCCTGATAATATGTAAGAGACCATAGAGGTGTCATATCACAGTGACGAGGTTACGGTTTCGATCTAGAACATCCCCCACAGGCCGTGCTTTCTCCACTTGTGGAGAGCCTGGAATGAGCTGAAAGCATAGCGGCCATCAGTGTTGGTGGTCTGTGGGGCCTTTGGGAGGTGAAGTCTACCTGGTGGAAGAAGGTCATTTGGAAAGGACCTTTGAAGGTTGCAGCCCAGCCCTTGGTTCCCACCCTGTTCCTCCTTCTTTCTGTTTGCCGTGATGCGAGGAGCCTCCACCACATGTTCCCACAGCCGTGTGCCTGATGGACTGAGATCTCTGTAACCGTAGGCCAAAACAAACCTTTCTCTCCTCAGATGTTTCTGTTAGGTACTGTAGTCACAGCAGGCCAGAAGTTATGATAGACAGTTACCAGCGACTGAAGTTAAAGAGAGATAATTCATTAACAAACACGCTGATTATTTCATTGGCTTTAAGAGCCCCATAGATGAAAGTCTCCTTCGTTAAAAACATGTTTGGCCATTGAACTAGCACATTCCCAGTCAGGTGTCTAGCCAAAGCTTGCTTCACTTACCCTCCGCTGTTGGCACTGCCCAGGCCTCACCTGCTTCTGTCTCCCTGCAGGGACCCAGGCAGTCGGGTTGTTGAACAGCAGCTTTGATCCATTGAACCATCCTTTCTCTTGGTGCAGGTGCAGGCTAGCCCTTGAAGAGTGTGTTTGGTTCACTCCTCTGGTTCTCTAGGGTGGGCATAGTGGTGGGTGTCCCATGCCATAAAGCCAAGCTCGCTCATGGATGTGCCAGTTTTAGACACTAAGGAGCCAGATGTTACAGTGCACGCCTGCAATCCCAGCACTCTGGAGGCAGAGACAGGAGAATTGCCCCAAGTTTGAGGCAACCTGGTCTACATATAGAATCCTAGGAAACCAGGACTATGTGGTGATATTCTATTGCCAAAAGGGGTGTGCTAGTTTGAATGTAATTGACCTCCATAAGCTCATAGGAAGTGTCATTATTAGGAGGTGTGGCTTTGTTGGAGGAAATGTGTCACTGTGGGGGTGGGCTTTGAGGTTTCCTATGCTCGGGATACCACCCAGTGTCTCAGTGGGCTTCCTGTTGTCTGCAAGATGTAGGACCTTCAGCTACTCCAGCACTATGTCTGCCTGCATGTGTCATGCGCCCCACCATGATAATGGACTGAACCTCTGAAATTGTGAGCAAGCCCCCTCGATTTAAATGTTTTCCTTATAAGAGTTGCTGTGGTCATGGTGTCTCTTCACAGTCACAGACACTAACTAAGACGGGGGGGGGGTATAACTGTTATGGTGTGTGTGGCTGGTGTTTTTTAACAACAGAGGGGGAAATACAGCCGGAATGGCTGTAGCACACCACACTAAGAGAAAGGAATGTGAAGTTGGAATATCTGAAGTCTAGCCCCAGTCTGATCAGCTAATGCTACTCGGTGTGACTTTGAACAAGCCCCTTAACCTCTCTGGGCTTCACTTTTTTCATCTATAAGATAGATGAAAACTATCTTATAGTTACTTTTATAAGTTAAAAAACTTATAAAATGATGTTACTTTTAGCCTGGAGACCTCACAGAGTTAGTCTAGAGACAACATAAAATATTATTGCCTCCCAAATTCCTCCTAGGAAATAGTCCAGTGTCTTTCCATTTGTGTGGGTTAGCTGTTGTGTGGATAAAGTCCCTGGAGATGTTGTGAGACTTAGTCTAGTCTTGGGACCAGTCCCTCCCATCTCTAAGGTGTCACATATACACAGTCTCTGAGTCTGGAACTGATGATTTCAGCGCTTGAACTTTTATTTCCCATGTGTCTTGGAATGTGTCACTAATGCAGAGCAGGAGATGTGTGGCACACAGTGGCTGTAGTGAAAATGTAGAAAATACCTGCTTATAGACCAGTTGCACAGGAAGCTCTGATCTTGCACGCAGACAGGAGTCAGTGATGGTGTGTAAAGGATTCCTGTGTGTTAATAGAACTGGCTGTTGGCTGATGTGTTTCATAGATGCAGCGAGCCTGGGAGCAATTTTGACTGGCTGCATTTAGTGTATGTGTCTGTGTGTGAGAGAGAGAATATATCACTTGCCCCTTCCCCTTGCATTGGAGCTCCCTTCTTACAACAGTCATCAATCCAGAGTTGCTGGTTGGTCCAGTAGGAGACAGGAAGAGACACCCAGTATCCAAACCCAGACATTCATTTTCTGGGACCTCTGGTTCAAGGTCAGGCTGAGCTCAGCCTCCAGAGGCCTGGTGGGGAACATTTGATTTCAACACCTTGGCTTTAGATTCAGGAGTGGGAGTGGGGCTGTCGTTGAAGCTGTTTTGTTGTCGTTGAAACATGGTGCTGACTATCGAACCCAGGCCTTTGATCATGCTGGGTAAATGCTCTACCACTGAGCTCTATCTTAGCTTAAAAAAATAATCAAAGTTCTACATAAGTATTAATACTGTGAATGATACTAAGATTGCCCTGCTGTACAGGAGATTGTGGGCTCCTTGCTCGCCACTCTTCCTCGGCATTGACATTGATCTTCAGAGTGACAAGGACTGCCAGAGATGAGAGAGTGTGGCCAACTCTTGCCCGCTGCCATCAACAGCATTAAAACACGCTTTCTGCTGAAGAGATGGACTGGGATAAATAATAGAACACTTATAAAACATTTTACCCCCATATTTTTGTTTGTTTTTATAACTTGGTAAACTGTTAACCTTGAAGAGAAACTGACATAGGAAGCTAGTGTGTTTAGCTAGCATGGGAGCACATTTGGGGGGGTGTATTATACGTAAATGCTATCCATTTCCTCTGAACTTCATAATGAACCTCTTTATATGAAAGGTTCATATATCCATACATGTGTGTGGCTAGTACTTTGTGTGTGTATGTGTTTGCGGCCAGCATGGGTGGGTGGGTGTGTGGGTGTGTCTGTCTGTCTCTCTGAGCATGGCCAGTACTTTGGAATTGTCCACAGGCCATGAGGCACTGGATGAAGCAACCACTTTGCCCACTTAAGAGGAGGCTGCTCAGACCTGTGCAAAGGTAACTTGGCCAACATTGGACACGTTGCCCTATTGATAAGTGCAGAGATTATGAAGTCATACATGCATATTTGTGGCCTCTTTGTATCCCTTAAGTGTATTTTCTGTCCTCTCCCCTGGGGTGGGAAAGCTCTGCACGAAGTGATTTGAAAACTGACGGGTCAGCTGGGTGTGGTGGTATACTCCCGGACCAGCCTAGGTGGTACAGCAGGACCCTGCACAGAGAGAGGTGGGGGAGAAAGGGAGCAAAGAAAAGAGAAGGGAAGTAGGGGACTGCTGTGGTATCCCCAGAAGTAAGATTTTACACAGAGATCTGGATTCAGAATCAAGTCCGTGACTCTGGCCCCATTGTCATTTTGGTACAGGGAGGTTCACCTGGGAGAGCCAAGCCATCATTCTGGTTTTAAACCTGCACCCACCCATCCCCCTTCCATAAGGTTGCAGAGCCCTCCCTAGTTTCTGTCTGTTTTGTTTTTACAGAATTCAGCATTTCTGCTACCCAGATTCTCCCTGTAACTCCACCTCTCCTTGCATGGGACCCTTTGGGTTGTCACTTTCTCACATAAGGTTCCTGTCTCCTCCCCTGAAGAGGCTTATCTTTCCCATCTCTACTCTCCTTGCAATTCACAGGATTTATGTCACTTCAATTTTTGTTTCTTTGTTTGTTTTTCTTATGATTTTTCTCTGGATACTTCTCATTGGAAGAAAAATGAGCAGCTATCAAATCCCGGTTAAAATATTGCACTTAACAAAGTACTCTGGGGACCCTGATCTCTACTGACGTGTGGGGTGGCCATCGATGTTAACAAGAGGATGGTGTTGAATACCACCACCCACTCACCTGTATAGTCCATGGCCGTGAGGCCTTGGGCAAGTTCTTTGCCTGTAATGAATCCTGTCGATCAAGCAAAGAGGACATGGGGTCTTAGTTTATCTCTGAGGAGGGGAGCTACTGAGTGCTATAGTTGCAGTTCAGGGAGGTGGGGAGATGGGTTAGAGATCTTTAGGGACTGGATCCACCCCAGGCCCACTCAGCAGGCAGAATCCCCAATGTTGTAGTAACAAGTTGCAACCAGTACTGCGCAACAGAGGCTCCTCTGATATGAGAGCTCTGCATGTCTGCATCCCGCATGTCTGCATCCTGCGTCTCTGCATCCTGCGTGTCTGCATCTTGGCATAGCCTGGGGACACAGTGCTTATAGCCTGCAGGCTGTGTAAACTAATGAAGAGTTTATCTTCTTTTAAAAAAACAATCGTGTTTCTTTTGTGTGTATGTGTGTGTGTGTCTGAAAGGGGGGTGTAGTTGGTGACAGGCAGAGGACGGGTTGCCCGAGTTCATTCTCTCCTTCTATCGTGTAGATCAAGCATCTTTACTTGCTGAGCCATCTCAACAGCCTTTCTTTCTCACCCTTCCCCACCCTAGACTCCTCACCAGAACTACTCCCTGCCCTCTCTCTATGAGTCTTTGTCGGTTTTTGCCTCTTTACTTCTCCCTCCTGCCCTCATTGCCATCCTGGCCTTTGTAATTAGGCCGGCTCTGTAGTCACTTCTCTTAGAATCTGGGGGGCCCATGGGTCCTGCTGCCATGCAGCATGACCTCGAACCATCTCCGAACCATCTATCTCCTTGTTGCTCTGTGATCAACAGAGTTGGCCTGTCATGGTTACCCTTGGAGAGTTTCTAGTTTTTGGAACTACTGGATGTCTTAAGAGGCCCCAGCCATCTCTCCAGTGATACACTCATGTATGAAAGCATGTACCATACACAGAGTCAAGGTAATATGTGGTCATGGAAAGATTAGGCATACATAGCACCTACTTATTCTATAGGAGCCACAGCCATTCATTCCAGTGCAGACACATTGTGCTTTGGAAAAACACAGCTCAGCCAGCACCAGATGAGGGTACCAGTCCAATGAACAATGTAGGAAGTGACTGAGTGTGTGAAGAATTCTACTCCACTCTTCCAGGTGGGCCGGTTCGTGGGAGCATTCGCCTTGTGCTTTGTTTCTTGTGAGGATTCATAAGGAGAGTCTTTATTCCATCTGTCCATGTGTCTGCCTTCAGGTTAAGCTTAAGATACATCTGCAGCTTCGGCATCTCTGGAATTAGCCTTAATGGTCTTCTTTTTTACATCTCACGTTTATTTATTAGTTTATTTATTTGTTGAGATAGGGTCTCACTATGGTACTCCCGACTGACCTCTACCTCACTATGTAAAGTAGGCTGGCCTTGATCCAGAGATCCACCTGCCTCTGTCTCCTGAGTGCTGGGATTAACATCATGCCTTAAACTCATGGGCCCAGTCCAGAGATGCATTTGACTGGGAATTGCATTCAGCCACCCCAGCTCTGGAAGTTGGTGTCCACCCTGTGGCAGGCATTCTTACTTAGGTTTTTGTTTCTACTTAATGTATTGGCTGTTTAAGTGCTCTGCTGTATGGCAGAGCTTCTTAAAAGAGCTGTGTCTTCTGTTTTTAAGTTTTCTCAGGCCCCATGTTGGTCACCAGATATCCAGGCTTTTATCGTTTGATCACCAACAGGCTCCCAAATCATGGCATGGAGACTTCTTATTAGTTATGAGTGCTCAGCCTTGTTTCAGCTCTGATTTTCATCTCTTTCTCTTCATCTACATTCTGCCTCAGGACTTTTTACCTTTCTGATTGTCCTCCTCTGTGTCTGCTGGCTAGTAACTGCCTGACTTGTCCATGGAGGAGGGGCTCCCTATCTTTCTCCCTCATTCTTTCTTCTTCCTCTCATTCCTCAATTTCTCCTCCTGCTTATTCTCTCTGCCCGCCAGCCCTGCCTATCCCTCTTCTGCCTAGCAATTGGCTTCTCGGTTTTTTATTAGACCAATGAGGTGCCTTAGTCAGACAAAATGAAACACATGTAACACATCTTTATGTAATTAAACAAATGCAGCATAAACAAATGTAACCTATCTTTACATAGTTAAATATGCCACAACATCTGCCTGAAACAGTGCAGAACCAGGGATCTGCTTGTCTCTGCTTCCAAAACACTGGGATTACAAATGCTCACGACCACACCTAGCTTTTATGTGGGCCTTTATACTTGTAAGTAGACACGTTAATGATTGAGCTGTCATCCCAGACCCTTTGATAACTCTCATATATAAGACAATCACAAACAAGAGATAAAAACCTGTGTGACCCTGGGTGGACCAGGGAGAGGACATTTGTTTAAAGAGTAAGAGCTGGGTCAAGAAGACAAAGCGCCACTTCGCTTTACTTCTGCTAGGAACATGTGGACTGGTGGCTCACTCCCAGTTTTGATTCTGGGGTTACAAATAAGTTAGCAGGGGAACAAACTTGAAGACAGGATCTGTGTCTACAAAGCACAAACTGAGTAGTGAAGGCTTTTGCCCTTGAGCTGCTCAAAGGAGTGGCTTTATTCAAGGCACACACACACCCGCCCAAGGTGGCACTGTTTGTGTTACAACCACCTGCCAGAGCACATTCTAGGGTATACCAACTGGGTTCTGAGTTGCCTCATACACTCCCTAAAGAGCACACTTGCATCAAACTGTTGGCTAAAATAATAATAATAATAATAATAATAATAATAATAATAATAGTCTTGCTTGTAGTGTTGCATTTTTCCTGTATTGCAAGTACTCTTGCTGATTGAAGATGAATTCTGTAACTTCCCCTTCTTCCCGGGGTACCCTAGATCTGGCCTTGCCCTGCTTCGCCAGGCTGGAGGTGAGGATGGGGCCCACCTGTCTCTCCTGATTTCAGGCCTCATTTGCTCCTCTGCTCTGACTCGGCATCTCCCCTCGAGCTCACATGACCATTCTGCTTTCCCTGGCAAAATAAAACATTCCAC
Source organism: Ondatra zibethicus (assembly GCA_004026605.1). NCBI lineage: Eukaryota > Metazoa > Chordata > Mammalia > Rodentia > Cricetidae > Ondatra > Ondatra zibethicus. Next base: position 339,210 of record PVIU01000235.1, read on the forward strand.
TTCACGTGCTGGACTCTGACACACATTGTGGCTTTGCTCTGTGCTTACTCGGCAAATAACCTCAGCTCTGCAGTGAAACCTAATCTGAAGCCTAAATCAGCGCTGTGGACCTGAGAACTTGTCTCTCAGTTGTTTCCAGGACTCCCTTCAGGACAGAACAGATACGCTCACAGTTGTGGGGACTAGGAATGACTTCCCAGGCACGCAGGTCGCACATCGGCAGGAGCAAGAGCTGGATTCTGCCTTGTGAGCTTCTTGGCCTTCTTCCACTTGCACAGGCTCCTCCTGAAGCTGCGAGAGAGGAGGGAGCTCTGACATCTGTAACATCCATACTACTACGTATACTGCGGTTCTGTAGTGCCTGTATTCCATGTACTGTGGTACTGCTCCTGTAGTGGTACTGCCTGCACTACAGGACCTTTTGCAAGCCAGACAAGGGGCTGGAGATTGAAACACACAGACACACAGGGACAGAGACATGGGTCATCCTTGAATTCTCCAAGAATACCAACTTGAATCAAGAATGCCCACTTTATTGTGTTCCAGGGCAGCTTGTATAGGGCCTCCTTGACTAAAAATGGCCTTGCTCCAACTCTTGGGGGTTTTTCAGCTGCAAGCCCACCAAAACCACACCCCTGCCTTGTGCTCAGAGCAGCTGCAAGCATAGAAATACAAGCTGTTCACAGGAAATTCAGGGTCTGGGGGTCCACAGTCCCCAACAGACGACCATTGATACCATGTTGGCTTGGGTTGGCATCCAGGCATCTCCAGCAGCAGATGCAGTCAGCCTGCCTTTTGTGAGAATTCCCATGGTCAGTTTTAGAACGTGACTTTTGCTGATGCATCATGGTAACTTAAAGGTGTTCTTCTGGGCCTTGGGACACGGGTGGAGCGGTCTGGGAAAAACTGTGACTAGGGCTCCTCCTAACGAGACTTGTCAGATAAATCTGAGCTGATGTGACTCACTTGTCAATCATTTGAAGCTCATGCTAGTAAAGGCTAGCCCATTGAGTGCTCCCCTAGATCATCTGCATACTTGATATGTTTGGCACTAGCCATCAAATACTTAGTGTTCCTTAGAACCTAAGTACTCCATCACACGGTTTAGGGAACAGAGGCACGGGGCAACTCCGGAACTGGTCCGGTGACACTTGGCTATTAAGCAGGGAGCTCTAGGGTTCTGAGTGCTGTGGCTTCAAAGTTGACCCTGTGGACATTACTGGAGCCAACCCGTCTGCTCCTTGTAGGCAGTACCAGGCCTCCTTACAACTGTGCCCATTCAGTCCTCAGCAACACCTGCAGGGGCAGTGGTTCCCTCCAGTGATGCAAGCCAGGCAATGAAGCATGATGATCATGGTGTAGGGACAGGCAGAGCGTAGAGGTCCCAGACTCCCAGCCTGGCTACTCCACTCTTGCCCTGAGACTTCCATGTATCTTAGATGAAGCCTGCGAGTCTTCCTCCCTCAACAAATTCCTACCTAGTCTACTGCATTTGTCTGGCACGTCTTTGGGCAGTGGACATCCAGATCCACAGGATTGGATATTTCTCTTTCTAGAACAGCAAATGTAGAACCCAGAATAGCAAAATTAATGCTGCCCATGGGCTGCCTCTGTCCCTCTGTGGTGTCCCCTGCGCACTTTCATGGTGCTGGCGTCCTGTCCTGTGGAATTCAGGTCGGGACCCCGCATACCATGAGGGTTGAAGCTCTGCCGCTTGCTTCCTGCATGGCAGGCAATTCAGTGACTCTTTGTGCTCCCGCCTCTCATTCAGAAAACGAGAGCTAGAGCGTCTGAGGTGGTAGCACTTGGACTGTGATCTTTAAGTGGCCACTCCTGCTTCAGGGTTTCCCTGCTAAATCCTTACTCCTTAATTTGGTGTATCAGATAGTACAGAATAAGCCTTTGATAAACTATCTCAGCCAATATGATGGTGAACATTGTAATATGCTTGCTTAAACACACGTGTACACACACACACACCCCCATTCCATGAGCGTTCTTGAAACATTGGGCTCCATTTCTAAGGTAAGCCTACCTCTGTTTAAATTTTCCATTAATTAAAAAGGCCTCAATGCTAGGCTGGTTACTGGGCAGAAAATGACTAATACAATTAAGTATGCCAATACTAAATCACAACCCAGAGGCCTATCTACTCTCCAGGGGAGATTCTCTAAGATCCTGGCCGTGAAAATGCTGGCACGGGCACCTCTGCATGCACATCTGTCGCTCAGCTTGCCAGGGGCCACTGTATAGAAACCAGAGTGGATTTGAAGCAGCTGGCAAATGCTTGTGTTGAGTCAGAGTGACACTTGCTTGCACTTGCGTGTGTAAATTAGCAAGTTGGCACTCTGGCTCTTCTGTGTTTATATGACTTGCTCCTGGTGTGGCGGCTCAACCCGCTCAGCAGCCTTAGCAACAGTCCCCTCGGGCTAGGCCTTTTAATGATGCATTCCTAGCCTTTTAATGACCCAGGCTGGGAACCACCTTCCCAATAGTGCAGCAGGCAATAGTGGGTGAGCAGGCAGGTCCATGGGTGGATACTGGAGATAGTTCCACTGTGTATCACCCCTTACCAAGTGACATGGTGTGAGTGCTTCATGGGTGTCAGCTGTCCTTAAAACCTGCATCTTCCTAGATGGGCCTGGCAGATAAGAGCATGGCACAGATTTTCACAACAGGGCTGTCTTACTCAGAGAAACAGGAAGAAGAAATTTAAATAAATGGCCCAAGTTGGCCCAGTGTCCCAGAGGACCCCTGCGTCGTGTTTGCTTGCCGGGATGCTCATGATGTTGCGGGCAGTCTAGGGCGACAGCAGAGGCAGAGGCAAGTTGTTGGAGGCTGGGGCAGAACGCGTTCTGGGACCTCCCTGGCCAAAGTCACTGCCATGGTGAATGAATAATTCACCAGGCCAACAACTTGTTTCCTTTGAGTGGGAAAATTGGGTCAGACTCCACTCAAGGGAGCCCCCAGACCTCTGTCCCCACAGAACCTACTGCATTCTGGAGTAGGAAAGCATCTCCCTGCTTCCGCGCCGTAACAGAGCCTGATTCGTTGATGGGCGTGTGCCTGTGACGGGTCTGCGTCCCTGCCGGGAGTAACCCCTGTGGGCTATGACTCCCCTGCGGTAGAGGCCACCTCCCATCGGGCTGTTTGAACTTGAAGTGCCAGTGCGTTTTCAGGGGTGTTGTGGAGGTTGTTGTGTGTTAAAGCATTTTGCTTCCTGGACAATCAAAAGATCTGACTCACAGTAGAAACCAGAGCCGCTTCAGTCCCTTGACTGGTACGAAAAGGAAGTCAAAGCGCTGGTTGGTTTTGTTGGTGTTGTTTAAGACAGGAGTCACTGGGTAGTGCAGGCTGATCTTGAATTTGTAATCCACAGCCCTTAAGTGCTGAGATTATAGTTGCTCACCTTGACCAGCCAGAGGTGATTCTATCTTTCTTCCTTCCCCTGCCCCCCTCAACTCTTGAGAAAACATCAGAGAACAGAGGAGATCAAATAGAATGAATGTACTTTAGATGAACATTATTCTGCCCCCTTTGAGCTAGATAAATTTTTGTTTGTTTGTTTTTGGTTTTGTTTTTTAAGACAGTGTGTCTCTGTGTAACAGTCCTCCCTGTCCTGGACCAGACTGGCCTCGAACTCACTGAGATCCGTCTGCCTCTGCCTCTCAAGCGCAGGGATTAAAGGCATATGCCACCACCTCCAACTTTAGATGAATATTTTTAAAGTCCTTCATATTCAGACATGGCAAGAATGTGTTCCTTTTTCTGTCTGACTCTAGCCTTTATGGATGTGAAGAGTCTCCAGAGGGCTGATCTCTGTGACTATGGCAGCAGCCAGGATAACTATATACTGGGATCTAGCAATACAGGCCTGAATCCCAGTCCCCTGTCCCGTGGACATCCATGGTCCTCAGAGAAGCTCTGCCAGCTCCCTGGGGCTTTCTCTCTGCTAACGTCTTCTTTAGTCCTCCTCTGCCGGCAGCCTAGCCTGTTCCTTGTGTAGGGCTGTTGCTGGGGTGTCAGACACAATCTCAAAGGGGTTTGCATTGAACACTGTACCTGTGTTTGACTCCGGGCTCTTGGACTCCCCATCACCTGCACTCTAGCCCGGACTCCCCCTCACCTGCGCTCTAGCCCGGACTCCCCCTCACCTGCACTCTAGCCCAGACTCCCCCTCACCTGCACTCTAGCCCGGACTCCCCCTCACCTGCGCTCTAGCCCCCGGGCCACAGGTCAAGTCGCTCATTCTAAGTACTTCCTGTGGCGTTTCTTTTATGTACTCCTAAATTCCTAGCCTCCTTTTCAGCAGAACTACTTGACCTCTTTCCTGGGTGCTGGCTAGTAACTGTTTTGTTTTCCAGTGTGGCTTTTGTTGTTTGTTTGGTTGGTTGGTTGGTTGTTGTAGTAGTAGTTTTTCGTTTAATTGTGTGCCTTTTTTGAGACAGGGTCTCACTGTGTAGCTCTGGCTGTCCTAGAACTCACTATGTAAACCAGGCTGGCCTCAAACTCACAAAGATCCACCTGTGTTGGCCTCCTGAGTGCTGGGATTAAAGGTGTGCGCCGCCAGGACAGGCCCTCTCCAGTGTTTTGCGATAAAGTCTCTTGTAGCCTGGGCTGGCCTTGAGCTCTAGATGCTCCTGCCTCCGCCCCAAGTGCTGTCATTACAGGCATGGAAACACCCTATGCCATCTCTCAGTGCGCGTACTTGAGTTATTCTCTTGATCCGTGGATGCTCTTACCCAACTTGCTTGGAACCCTTTTTTAGTACTTGATATTCTCATAGCCTTTAAAAAGGTGATGATAGTATTGTGCCTTTCTTTCAAAATATACACACAATTTGTATGTCAGAAGACTTGGAATGTGCTAAAAGCCACTCATAGAACTTGCAGGTCTATCAGTCCTGTGTAAATCCCCTAAAGCCAGGTGATGTGGCCTTCTGCAGAGGATGGAGCACATCAGCTTCTCTTAAGGCCCTGAATCTCCCTCCTTCCCACCCACGATGTTTCCTTAGTGATAGACCATCTTTAGTTAGAAACACAAAACAAGAATTGGCACAGCAGGCAATGTGGAATGTTCCCTAACGCTGATACATTCGACTTGGAGCAAGCACTGGCTTCCTTCCTCATCCATTCTCCTTGGGCTCCAAGTCACTGTGCTTCTTGCTCTGAGCCCCACACAGTTGTATCTTACTGTTTTGTCCACAGTGATGAAGTTGCAAACCCCTTGGTTTGGCAGCCCAAATGCATGTGCACTTGTGGAATTTTTTTTATGCCTATGAATGTTTTGCTTGCATGTATGTCTGTGCACTGCATATGTGCCTGGTGCCCACAGGGGTTAGAAAAGGGGTGCTGGATTCCTTGGAACTAGAGTTACAGATGGTTGTGAAGCACCATGTACATGCTAGGACTCCAACCTGGGTTCTCTGCTAGAACAACAAATGTCATTAACTACTGAGCCGCCTCTCCAGCTCCCACCTGCACATTTTTGAAATAGCTCAGTGGAGTGTTTGGTCTGAGTGTTTGTTGAGGCTTCCCTCTTCCTTGGCATATCGTAAATACAAAAAAAAAATGCCTATAAATGAGTGGATCCATTGTCTTGCAAGCTTAGCACCTTGCAGCAACCCACCCTTCAGGAAGCTGTCTGTTACTCACTATGAATCAAAAACCTTCTATGGTGGTGGTTCTCAACTTTCCTAATGATGTGACCCTTTAATATAGTTGCTCCCAACCATAAAATTATTTTCATTGCTACTTCGTAACTTCATACTTCATATCTGCAATTTCAGTAGTTATGAATCAAAATGTAAGTATCTATGTTTTCAGATGACCCTGTGAAAGGGTCATTTGACCCCACAGGTTGAGAACCGCTGTTCTATGAACTGTCAACCAGTTTCCTTTTTGTGCTTTTGTGCTCTCATTTCAAGATGTTACACAATAGACTCCCACTATGTGTCCACTCATTAGAAGCCTCAAGAGTAGGGACTGGGCCTCACTCAGATGTGTAGGTCTCCAGGAACTAATTGGTACTCGATGGATGCCATTTTCTTAGATACAGCTGTTACTGTGGTACTCAGTAATTAAGCTGACGTAGTCATTGCTACAAATGAGTGTGTTTTAACTTGTCGGCATGGGTCTCTAGTTTGTAAGGATCTACTTTGGTACCAGGGTCACAGTGTCACTCCCTCAGCAGTTGCAGAGAGCTCACCCTGCTGTAGCCAGTGTGACACTTTAAGGACATTAGTCACTGTCCTCCTTTGCACAATGGGCTAGGGGCAAAGGCCTGCATGTTAATTCCCTGGTTCTACCCTCACCTGCCCCCCATCTCATGGTTCAGGGGTGATCTGCAGTGTTCTGTTGGTGTTCCCTCGTCTTGCTAGTCTACGTTAAAGGTCAGAAGAAAATCAACAGAGACCTGGAGCTTAGCTGAGGAAAGGAGAAATTGCCTGTCTTTGGAAGGAAAAATGATTGAGAGAGGGAGAGGAGGGTGGGAGGGAGAGAGAGGAGTTTGTCTTTTGGAGCCGTAGAAAAGAGGGGAAAGTGAGCATCAGAGGAGTCCCTACAATATGCCAGACAATATGCCACACGCTTTGTTTCTTTGCAATCTCCTGGCAGCTCTCTGAGCTTATGTGTTATCACTTTTCAGCAAACTTGGAGTTGCAGGGGCTGAGCACCTGCTGATTGGAATAGAGAAACTGGAAGCTTATGGACTTATTATGGACTGTGGCATAATAAAACAGGCTTAGAACTGCGCTCTTCTGCCACCGCATAGGCCTTCGGGAGAGGTTCTCCCCATGCACGTCTCTCTGAAGCCAGAACTGAGGGCTAAGAGACAGCTCAGTCAGCAAAGTGCTTGCCTGAGGAGCTCAGATCAAAGTGCAGGCATGGTGCAGTGCGGGGCATGGTGGCAGTGCAGAGCATGCTGCAGTCTGGGGCATGGTGCAGTGCAGAGCATGGTGTGGTGCATGGTGCAGCGTGGGACATAGTGCAGTGCCATGCATGGTGCAGTGTGGGGCATGATGGCAGTGTGGGGTATGCTGCAGCTGGGGCATGCTGCAGTATGGGGCATGATGGGAGTGCGGGACATGGTGCAGTGCGGGGTATGATGGCAGTGCAGTACGTGCTGCAGTTTGGGGCATGGTGCAGTGGAGAGCTTGGTGCGGTGCATGGTGCAGCGTGGGCCATGGTGCAGTGCCGTGCATGGTGGCAGTGTGGGGCATGGTGCAGTGTGAAGCATGATGGCAGTGTGGTGCATGGTGCTGCATGGGACATGGTGCAGTGCCATGCATGGTGGCAATGTGGGGCAGGCTGCAGTGCAGGGCATGGTGCAGTGTGAAGCATGATGGCAGTGTGGTGCATGGTGCAGTTCAGGGCGTGGTACAGTGTGGGACATGGTGCAGTGTGGTGCATGGTGGCAGTTCAGTGCATGGTGCAGTGCAGGGCATGGTATCTGTGCATGCATGCATTCCCAGCACTGGAGAGGCAGAGACAGGTGGATCCCAGGAGCTCAGTGACCTGGCAGCCTAGCCAGTGATCCTGTCCCAGTAGAGAGATGCTGTCTCAAAACAGAACAGATGGTTCCTGAGGAATGACGCAAAGCTAACTGCTGGCCTTCATGCATGCATATCTGTCTGCATGTGCAATGAGCACACACTAAAAAGAAAGGCTAACGGAGATCAGGAGTGGCAATGGCAGTCCTAGGGTTGAACCAGGCGTTTACACTCATAATCCATAGAGCAGCGCCACACTGGGGAAAGAACAGGGCTGCCCCTCCACAGCAGTTCCCAGAGCGTCATGATCTACAGAAATCTTAGCCACATCCTAACGCTGGCTGAAATCTGTTCAACTCTGGCAATGTTTAAAACCCACTAGTAGAAAAGAATATCCGCTAGGCCATGGTGGTGCACAACTTTAATCCCAGCACGAAGGAAGCAGAGACAGACAGATCTCTTTGATTTTGAGGCCAGCCTGGTCTACAGAGTGAGTTCCAGGACAGCCAGGGCTACACAGAGAAACCTGTCTCAAAAAACAACAAAAAGCAGTATTTATTGACAATAATGATTGGAATTAACCATCCAGTGATTTCTTGCCATGCCCAGACCATTATCATTCAGTTGCCTTAGCACTATAAATTTGGTAATATTCCCGTCTCACATGCAGAGAAACTAAGTCCTCAAGTGTCTCACTGCAGCCACTCCCTGCGTACCTGACTCCAGATCCATCTCACCGCACCGTGCAGACCTTGCACCATTGCTTACTTCCTCTTCATCAAGAGCCGCTGAGGAGTGAGCAGTCATCAGAATGTATTTATTAGGCCCTGCGATGGTGGCACACACCTTTAGTCCCAGCACTCAGCAGGAGGCAGAGGCAGGCGGATCTCTGTGAGCTCAAGGCCAGCCTGGTCCACAGAGTGCGGTCCAGGATTGCTAGGGCTACACAGAGAAACCCTGTCTCAAAGTAAAACAAAACAAAAATGTGTCTATTGATTTTTTTCATGTTCAATTTCATTTTTAAAAAGTCTTAAAAGGCAAGTGATTTGAATAAATATTTTCAGCTCTTCTCCTACCTAAAATTAAGTTTTTGTTCCCAAGAGCCAATTTTGTTAACGTCTTGAATTTAAGATAGTGTAATAATTGCTGTAAGCTTCCTGACCACGTGGGGGCAGCACCACACAATGCTGCTGCTCTTTGCTCCCCTTTGGGAAGAACCCAGCTGGAGCTACCCATGGAGGGTATCCCCTCTATACCATTTGGCTACGAGAATGGCAGTGAAGCTTTTCAGACCAGAAATCAAACAGCTGCATGACTATGCAAGGAAGTGACTTTGAATAAATTCCTGATGGTGATGATAGGCTTTTGTTTCCTTATGACAAAATGATAATCTGAATGTGCTGTAGTAGGGTGGATGATTTTATTTTTTTAGCCAAGAAAAGTACCATTATATGTTACTGAGTTTGTTTAGATTGAAATCCATGTGTGCTTGCACTTAAGGAACAAAAGGTAACCAGTATTCTTAAAATTTATTTATATTTTATGCATGAATGCTCTCCTTATATACCTGCAAGCCAGAATATGGAATCAGATCCTATTATATATAAGTGGATGTAAGCCACCACGTGGTTGCTGGGAAATGAACTCAGGACCTCTGGAGAAGCAGCCAGTGGTCTTAGCCACTGAGCCATCTCTCCAGCCTTGTAGCCAGTATTTTTTTACCTTATTGTTAATTAAGAGCCATCCTCTTGCCGGGTGGTGGTGGCGCACGCCTTTAATCCCAGCACTCGGGAGGCAGAGGCAGGTGGATCTCTGTGAGTTCGAGACCAGCCTGGTCTACAAGAGCTAGTTCCAGGACAGGCACCAAAAGCTACAGAGAAACCCTGTCTCAAAAATCAAAAAAAAAAAAAAAAAAAAAAAAGAGCCATCCTCTTATGCCCTCAAAAGAGGTAGGTTGGACATTTCTTACCATTAAAAAAGAAATCTGTTTTATCACAGGTAATGAGAACTTAGAAACATCTGTGCTGTTAGTTGGCTCTGCAATTATGCCCCTGGTGCTGTTCTGCAGAGGAAGTATCTGCGAGCACTACACTGTAGACAGAAGAAGGCTGTCCCTGTGCTTTTCAAAATAGCATAGCTACAAATCGTCCCAATTTTGTCTTCCAGCAGTAGAGGATTTGCTAACTGAGTTGGGTGACCGCCACAGTGAGGCAAATAAAGGTGCACTGAGCAGACCCTGTCCTTGCCACCGTGTGGTTCCAAGTAACCTGATGCCGATTGACCCCAACCCATGAGTCACTTGGTATTGTCTGACTATGTCTTCCAGTGTTTTGCTGTGCGCTCTCTGGGCTGGGTAGAGATGGCAGAAGAGGACCTCGCTCCCGGGAAGAGCAGTGTCGCTGTCAACAACTGCATCCGGCAGCTTTCCTACTGTAAAAATGACATCCGAGACACAGTTGGCATTTGGGGAGAGGTAAGTCACCCTGGAAATAGTCTGTCTCCATTTCCCTGTATTCTACCATGCTTTGTTAAACCTGCGGCTCTGGGAGAGCTTGTAGTAAGGGAGTTGATGTGTGGGTTTTTTTGTTTGTTTGTTTTTCGAGACAGGGTTTCTCTGTAGCTTTGGAGCCTGTCCTGGAACTAGCTCTTGTAGCCCAGGCTGGCCTCGAACTCACAGGGATCCGCCTGCCTCTGCCTCCCGAGTGCTGGGATTAAAGGCGTGCGCCACCACCACCCGGCTGGGAGTTGATGTGTTTGCCAATAGCAATGGACAAAAACTGTCAACATGAAGCACCAGAGTAGCTGTTGGTTAACCCCACTATGTGCCGCGCAGGACCGTGCCCCAGGGAGAGAACAATGAGTCCCTGACCCTCAGATCCTCAAAGGTCCATCAGTGAACGTTCACAGCTCAGAATCCATCCCACCATGTGCACCATGAATGCCATCTGTTAACAGCTTTCTGGGGAACAACCCCTGACTCTCAGAGTGACACGTGATTCCCCACCTGCACTTGTGAATACCAAGGCCCTACTGTGTAAAGTGACTAATTACTTTTAGCGCATTTCTTCATTTGTAACCTGACAGTCATTACACATGAGCTGTGGAATTGATGCCTACATGTTGTCTCGCTTGTAATAAAGCGAGTCTACTTTGAACTAGTAGTTGAGATAATAACATCTGCGGGCTGCAGAGATGACTCTGCTGTTAAAGGCTAGGCTAACAACCAAAAAGGTAAGAGATAATACCGAATAGAAAACACTCCCAGATTTGCCTTAAGATTACACAAAACAGGGAAAGCCTTATTCATGCTCTACGACCTGCAGAGCCCTTCAGGAGCATCTTAGATGGTGCTTGCCTGTATCCTGCCAGCAGAACATGGGTAGGAGGTTTTGCTTTTGGACCAGACTGTTAGCAACTCCACTGTCAGTTCCTCCCAGTAGTGCATCATGATAGGAATCAAGTCCCCAAGCCTCCCCACAGTGGAGACTGTCCCAAGGGGAAGCCTTGCTATGGGGCTGGACTGCCTTGTGAACCAGGCTCTGATCTCTGCATGGAGGAGGGAGGAGAAGAGTTTTCTTCCTTGCAAGAAAACCCTGTTGTGACTTCTCACTTCCCTGTGTCCCGTCCAACCACCAAGGACGACTCTGACAGTGAAGTGGGATCTCACACTGCATCCCTCCATTTAAAATGTAACAGTCTTTGTTCTCCTCCAGTCAAAATGGTCACATCCCCATCCATAAGAAAATTTGCTGTGCTTTACACTCACATGAATGGCAGACATCCGCAGATAGCATAGGTCCGAGGCAGCAGGCGATCCACCGCTCAGGCTCTGTGCAAAGGCTTTGGCCACATGAGTCTGTGCAAGTTACATTCGTGTTCATGATTTCATCTGCAAGTGGTTTATCTGCTCTTGGGGGAAAGCCCTCAATCTCTCTGAATGCCAGCTGCAGACATGGGCATTCTTAATCGCCATCTGGCAGCGGCCCTGCCTTCCCACCACTGCCACCCCAAGCATCACACCTCAGTCACTCTAAGAACCTTTGACATCATTCTCAGAAATTGTGCCGGGAGCCACTCATCCGTCCCTTTGGGATTGGAGCCCCACCGAGAGGCCTCGTGATCCAGCTCAGGCAGGCTTCCCTGGCTTCAGCATCTCCATCGCCTTGTTGAGAGGCCATCTTTCAGCTGTACAGCAGGCAGTTAATAGTTCCTTGAAAACATGCATGAGGACCGTAAGAGGGAAGAAGAAAGTTACATAAGCTAGCGTTCCTGCCCTTAAAGAGCCAACCTGTATAGGGAGAGAGGACATGAACGAACCCTACAAATCCGAACCGCAGCTCAAGCATTGAAAAGCCAGAGGTCTCCCTCTCAGTATGATGGCAATGTCCATAATTATGAGCTCTGTATCAGATCTGGGGCAGGTACCTAGTGTTCAGCCTCAGCGTTCACGGCTGCTAGTTAGAGATCATAAGCCAAGCTCTCACAGGGCAGTTGAGAGTCTGTGCGCCTCAGACATTCCGTGTGATACTTGACATTCAATAAACAAGCCCAGGGAAGTGATGCTCACCCTTTGCTGGCCACATCCTGTGAAGAGGTGAACAGTGGCTGTGGGTCAAGGAAGGAGAGTGTCCTTGGCATGAATAATGGTGAGGAGGGAACAATTGGTGGCTGGAGGGGGTAGGTGGAGTTTATAAAAGAAAATACTACGGGGCTTTCCTGTTAGTAGTTTGTCTAAATCCAGAAGTGTCAGTGGTTAAAGATGAGAGTTGACTAGAAAGTACACAAGATGTAAGGTCTCCATGTTTTCTTGTTGACGCCCAGGGCAAAGACATGTATCTGATTTTGGAAAACGACTTGCTCAGCCTGGTGGACCCCATGGACCGCTCCGTGCTACACTCCCAGCCCATTGTGAGCATCCGTGTGTGGGGAGTGGGCCGAGACAATGGCCGGTGAGTGTCAGGGCTGGTACAGCCTAACCTCCCTCAGTATGAATCCTGACAGAAACTGTAGAGATGTGACAGACCCGAGTGAATCTCTCTCTGCTCCCCCACCTCCGAAGACATCTAAACTTTCCCTCCCTGGTTTCCATCCCTCAAACACTCATCATCTCTGACTCTTGGCGTGCCTTTGGGTCTACGCTGTAGGTGTTACAGCTAGGATGGAAAGGTGTCCTGGCAGCCAGGAGCCAAGGAATACCTCTCGGTCACACCACACAACAAACCTCATACAAGAGGTTTATTGGGAGGGAAAAACCCAGGAGGGTGGCTGCCTCTGCTCAGATGAGAAACAGGCAAACTGAACAGGATACAGGGCTTATCTTGAGTTTTTTGGGGGGTGGAGCTTTCCAGGGTAAATATTGGTAGGGTTTCATGTTCAGAGATTGGCTTTTTTTTCTAACTCTGTAGGATCGGGTCCAGCAGTACTCTGTGGGTGGAACCTGGAAGGTAGAAGTTCTTAGGGGAGGAGCCTGGCCACTCCTGTGGCTCAAGGGGCTTCTGTACATACTTCTCCCTCATTTTTCCAAGTTCCCTACCCTTCTGACAATCCCACTTGTTATTTCTCTCTTCTACACATTCTTTTTACATTCCTTTTCTTATCAATGCCGTTGTACGTGGCTGCATCCTGGCTGTTTCAGATTCACGTCACTAGTGACACTTCTTCCTAAGGCCTTGTTTGAAAGGGTAAGATCTTATAACAGTTGCATTCTGTGTGTGTTTTTATGCTATTCTCCTGGAAATAAGTTACCACAAGTACTTATGGCTCTTCTATTCTCCGAGGTGACAGGAAACCAACGTTCCGACTTTCAAGCTGTGTTGTAGCTAATGACTTTAGCAACTGTTACTGCTAATACTGTACTTCAACCCCATTGCAGAATAATTGGACAAAAGTACATACAGTTGATGCTTAAGTTATAGTCAATGTTTTGGCAATTCCCACGATATAGGGGTGTCTTCTAGCATTTTGGGTCAAACTGTTGAACGTTTAAGGTAATTGTGTTGAAAATGCACAAGAATGTTACAAAAGTAGATCAAATCTCAGGTGCTGAAGGAATGGTTTTCCTGAGCATTTTGGCCTGTTTGTTTGTTTGAAATTGGGTCACATGGTCCTTTTTAAGGGGAGGGTCTGCCTTCTCTTAAACAGCCATCCTGTATATGAAGTACCAGTGTGTCTGATCATCCTTGACCAGTTCCACATCCTAAACCAGAAACGGAGGCTTCTGACTAAATATTTGACAGTTAAAGAACAGGCGTTTGTGCTGGAACCAGACTTGAGAAAGGAGAATTTTCTGACCACTGATTGATTATAAATCTTCCTGGGAGCTTAGCACATCTCTGAGCTATCTATACGAGAGTAAGGAGCCCCAGCAGCTGGGGCAGGTGCTTTAGGGTGAGCCGGTAGGTAGATGATTCGGATAGCCTGCTGTTCATCAGAGGGCTACAGTACTGGAGCGCTCGCGTTCACCTCAGTGAATTCCTGTTACAAGGAAACTCTGAGGTGGCCATTACCCATCTGGAAACAGGTAGCTTCTGTAGAGGGCTCGCTCTTTCCTGATTTCTGTTCTTTACGGCAGGAGCCAAAGTGAAGACCGTTTCATATCCCCACAACCAGAAATGTGTATTCAGGTCTGTTATTTGTTTTGATTTTGTTTGTGGTGTCTGAAGGCTCCAAGCATGCTAAGCAAGTGCTCCACCCCTGAGTCATGTCCTCAGCCCTGTTACGTGTGTTTTGAGTTAGATTTTACTCATGCAAGTGTTCGGTCTACACTGTTTCTTTAAAATTAATCCAATTGCTACTTGTGTATCAGAGAAACATGATTCGGATTCTAGATGGCAAAATTGCTCATGTTCTCGGTGCCTCATCTTCTGTCATCTGAGAAATGAAGATAGCTGCCAGGGACAACGGCACATGTGTGTATACACCAGCAAGTGTGTGTAATAATTGGCACAGTGATGAAAACATGCAAGTGCTTAATGAATGTTTACCCTTAATTTTTTTTAAGCAACATGTACTTAACAGATGCAGCTAATTACATGGCTTCCTCTTCAAGTCACTGCGCAGGGGAGGGGTCAGACTTCCAGTGGCTTCTAGGATAGTTGATCACAGGAGATAGTCGGATAGGAAACCCTTGCAAACCTTGGTGAGTTCAGTTTACCTGCTGAGCAGAAAGAGCCCCTCCCATCCCCATCCTCATCCCCACCGAAGAGCACAGTTAAGGTAGATGGCATTATGTTGGTGCCTCCCCATAGGCTGTCAGCACCTCAGCATGTCTCTGTGCTTAGGGGTGGGGGTGTCTTTGAGCCCTTTTTGGAGCAGTAGGTAAAGAAGCATGTTTGCCACTTAAAGGTTCTGTTTCTTCCCATTGGTCCCCCGAGCTTTCGTGCCCTGGAAGAAGGAACCTTTGTATTCCAGCTAAATATAAATATATATATTTAACTTTCCCTTGCTTTTGGTTCTCTCTCTCTCTCTCTCTCTCTCTCTCTCTCTCTCTCTCTCTCTCTTTTCCTTAACAGCAATTTTACAAGAGCAAATTCAATTTGTAATGCTGGAAAGAAAAAGGGTTTTCACTTTGCATGAATAAAACATAACACTGTTTCATTTTGCGAGAGAAAACAAGGCCATTTCATATTCTCTTTTGTACCTTGCCTTGCTGAGGAAAGGGCCTCTCTTGGGGGGTTTCTTGATGTGGTTAAAATGAGTAAGGAAAGTATGTGTGCAAGACTAAAGGGCAGAACCTTCCCCAATAGTGCACTGCACCCCGCCGAGCTGTGTAACTTCAGTTTCTGAAAGTGTTGGCTTTAGCGTTTTCTGAAGGTCTTCACGGGACTCAGTGACCTTGAAACTCCTTGGATGGTGGTTTTTCCGTGGGTGAAGAGGCGATCTGGGGGGTGGGTGATGTCACCCCATCCACTGCCTTCCACTTTCCACTGGGGCCGAGTAGGAAAGGCTTCTTGTGAACTGTGTGGGGAGCTAGGGTTGCCTCTGATGTAGTCTCTGTGGGGTTTGCTTATAGGGTTTCAATTCTGGCTGCAGCTTAGTCCTGGCTTGAGGGGCAATGCCTTCTTTGGGGGTGGGGTGGGGGTTGGAACCCGTTTGCTTACTGCCTGGCAGTGCAGAGCTGCCTCCTCCTTTCCCGCCATACCACACCTTAGCTGCTTTAATCACAGCCAGACCAACATGAAAGGTGGAGGCTGGTGAGAGAGTTTTAGGGCTTTAGACGTAGTGTGTTCCCCCGAGGAGCCTCTAGACTGATGTGCTATGTCCCCACCACTGTGCTAAAGAGGGTGTCCTCAGCTGTGTGATGGCACTGGGCTTCTAACTGGTGTTTTGTCCTCAGTCCCTGAAGCAGATGACCAGAGAACCACTTCTCATTTGGTCTCTATGGCCCGCCAGGCCACCATTCCAACAATGGGTAGGAGGGCTGTCACTTCCTTGTTTCAAAGGCCTGTGTAGACTTCAAACTCAGCGTTTTTACCCCATGGGAAGCAAATTTCTCCTTATTCTTTAATAGAAGTGTCAAACATAAATGACCCCGATTTCTCAACCGAAGGGAACTTTAGCAGAGTGTACCCCCTGTTTTTGTTTTGTTTTTTTTTCCAGTGACTGATATGAACCCATCTTCTAGGAAGGGGTACTGAGATCCTGTATCCGTTGCCCAAAGGCAAGAGCGTCTGCCAAGCCCTCTTGTTTCCCATGAGGCAGAGGGGTAGATGGAGCTGTCGAGGCTACAGATCCCTTTAATGGGAAGCTTCCGTGGTGCTGTACTGTGTGAGGGTCTACAGCAGTGGTTCTCAGCCTGGGGGTGGGGGTGGCGACCCCTTTGGCAAACCTCTCTGTCCACAAATATTTATACTACAATTCATAACAGTAGCAAAATAACAGTTATGAAGTGGCACCAAAATAATTTTATGGTTGAGGGTCACCACCACAAGAGGAACTGTGGTAAAGGTGAAAGGGAATGGTGTCAGCTCAGGACTCCCAAGACCAAGTTCTCAGATCAAAGGAGATTTATTCCACCCCTCCCCCCCCCCGGACAAAGGGCAGGGAATGAGAGACAAAGACAAGAGATAGAGAATGAGGGAGAGGGGGAGGCATTTGGAGGTGGGGAACGATGATGATGATGATGATGATGATGATGATGATGGTGATGGTGATGGTGATGGTGGTGACTATCAAGGATTGCCTCTGGATAGAGAGGAGACAGACTAGGCCCATAGGCAACTGGCAGTTTATTAAGGTAGAAGGGAAAACCCTGTGTTTGGATAAGGTGTTTAATTTTAATTGGACATGTTAATTAGGTGAGCCAAAGGGAGCTTTTGATTGCTGTACTTCAATACTTTGATAGCCTGGCCTTGGTAGTCAGCCTTTGGAGGAGGAAGTGGCCAAATAAAGGGATAGACCCTGGTCACCAGCTTCAGGAATGTAATCTCATGGTTTTTAGCAAGGTAGGGGGAACTGGGGAGAGGGGCAAGGCCTGCCAGAGCCTTGTTTGCCGTGCTCCAGCGTGCCAGCCATGGCTAGAGTCCCTTCAACAGGGTCGAGGCATTAAGAAGGTTGAAAACCACCGGTCTAGAGTTGCCTGGGAAACTGTTAAACTCTGGACCCTTTCCAGTCTGTGAGGCTTTATACTGCAGTCTGCAGTAGAACACTTTGTGTCTATACTGGAATACCATAGTTTGTGTAGCCGTGATGAAATTTCTCAGGTAGTCAGTCTTTTAAAGGAAAGGGGTCCAAGATAGTTATCACCATTGCTTTTAGGACTGTGGCAAAGCGGCTGTAAATCTTGAGGGGAAACGTAGAGGGAGCTATTTCCCTCATCATAACTGAGAAACCAATGGGAGAAAGAAATGGGGCCAGGGTCCCAGTGTCCCCATCAGGGTCATGTTCTTATATGACCACTTTCACCTAGACCCTACGTCTTAAAGGATCCATCACTTCCCAGCAGTTCCGTGAATTGAGGACCAACCCTTCGCGTGGGTTGTAGGGAGGGATATGTATCAGTTTCCTTCATGGAAATACTCTCGTGTGAAACACACTTTGGGAAAGGCTGCTCGGGGTAGTAAACTCATTTGTTTAAATTAATGGCAGCACTAAGTTGCTGAGGTTTGTTTATTAAGAAAAATTTGATTGCGTTTAATAAATAATGACTGTAAGTAGAGACTCCATTGGACCTGCTCTAATGAAGATAAAATTTCTCCATAATTAATAGTGTTGGGCCCGGGGTTGCAGTAATGGGGGACAGACCACCAAAGTCTATTAAACCAGAAGCAAGCCTCATTTCAGAAAAGAAAAAAGTTACTGCCAGGCACACAAAGCTTATCCAGCAGTAACTACAGCCAGAGATCAGGCTTCTGAAACTTTGGCAATGAGGGTTGGTTTGGGGACTCCTCTTATAGCAAAATCAAGCACCAGGTGTGGGTCAAAGAACTTTTACAACCTTGAGGTCAGGCTTAAAGTCACATTACATTTTAAGTTTTATAGCTTTTGGTTATAGGATGTTTGCAAAAGCCTGTGACTATCACAGCTGCTTTTCACTGTCCCTAAAAGAATGCAAGGCAGAGAGGAGAGTCACAAAGGAGGACAGTTAAAAATTAAGGGAAGACAAGCAGAGGGTCCCATTGAGACAACAGTTAGAGCTAACCTTTGCCCCCCCTCCCCCCCACCTTCCTAGCTGGGAAGCTGGGGCAGGAGACAATTGTTACAAGTTTACCTCTGTACACATGGCTGCTGGGATGTCTGCTCTTAAGGCAGACAGTGTTTGTTAAAGGTTAACAGTGGCTGCCAGCTTTATTTTTTTCCTTCTAAAATGTGTTTAGGCTTACAATTTTATATTTCTATATTCCTGCACTCTTCAATAGCAACCGTTAACAGCATTGTGTGCTGTTAGGAACTCATCCTCCCTTACTCAGGTTGAATGTGACCCTGTGAAATGTTTTTAAGTGTGGGGGACCTTCACTTTTGTAGGGCATGTTTGTAGGGCAGACCTTCTTTTCCTGGAACATGTTTTATATAGCTCTTTTCTGATTGCGATGACTAATTTTAATAAAATCTTTATGTGTCACAGATTATCCCTACACCGTCAGATGATTTCTCTTTGGCTTAGTCATTCCATCGGGTTTTAATCTCAGGAACTTTTTATCCAATTAATGTAAAGGATTGTAGCCAGGGATGGTGGTGCACACCTTTAATCCCAGCACTTGGGAGGTAGAGGGAGGTAGATCTCTGAGTTGAGGTCAGCCTGGTCTACAGAGAGATTTCTGGGACAGCCAGTGCTGCACAGAGAAACTGTCTTGAAAAACAACAATAACAACAAAAAGGAATTGTGCTGGGTGTTCTTAAATATTCTCCTCCCCTAGGTTATCCACAGTGGGTTTTATGAATGAATTTGGTTCAAGCTGCTTTCAAAGGCTTTTTGTTACACATTGCACATGCTCTTGTTTCCGGTTTTGCGGTTTTGTTTTCTTTTCTTTTGCAAACACTGCTTATTTTGGTTGGACCTTGACAATGCTTCAGTTATTTAGTTAGGAAACAACAAAACCAAGACAAAACCAAACCTCCACTGACCTCTCCTCCACCCCCATATTCTTTTGCAGCACTAGGAGTTGCGCCTGGGCTTCACCCATGCTGGGCAAGCACCGTACCACTGAGCTCTATCCCCAGCCCTCTTTCTGCTTTTTACTTTGGGACTTAGATCACTGCATTGCTCAGGCTGGCCTTGAATGTACTCTTCAGCCCCAGACTATGGCTGCTCTCTTGTTTAGCTATACCAACACTGGTCCCACAGTCTGTCGTATAGGGGAGGGGTGTGATGATTGATCAGCTTTCTGTAGCTATGACAAAATGCATGAGATAATCACCTCTAAAAAGAAATTATTTTGGCTCAGTTTGGCTCTGTGGGACTCTTTCTCCAAACGTCTCAATTTCAGCATCCACAACCTCTTTCCTGGGTTCCCCTAACTGTGGAGGTCAGAGCCCTATCTTGGAATGACTGCTCCCATGAGAATCTCTTAATGTTCTCGTGGTGGCCTCTGAGTTACCAGCGGCAAGTCTTCTTTCTCTTTTTTTAGATAACTGGTATTATTTCTGCTTCTTAGTGGTCCTGCCAGGCCTTTGTTGACACTTGAAAATGAATTAGCACAGACTGAAGGAGGCAGCTGCTTGTACAGTCTGTTACGTTGGGGGGGGGGGGTGCCAGCCGGGCTTCCAGCACTGTGACGATAAACATGAGGTGACGATATACCTGAGAGGAAAGGCTCACTTCAGCCTGAGATTACTTGGCCTTGTTGCTTTTTTGCCTTAGTTACACATTCATGGTAGGAACATGTGGCCAGGAAGTAAAGAGGGTGACGAGGAGCCAGGGTCTTAATATGCCCTTAAGAACATACCCCCAGTGACCTTGTCTTCCCACAAGGCTCCACTGTTAAAGGTTCCAGCACCTCCCACTAGTGCCCAGCGTGGAGTCTACACCCTTAGCATGTGAGCCTTTGGAAGACATTTCATATTCAAACTTCAGCACAGAGCACTTGGGAGAGCTGGTTTGAGTGGCTGTGGCCAGTCTATTGTTTAGCTATACCACACGGTCAGGCAGTGCGCATATCGAGGGCGGGGTGTGAGTCAGCTTTCAATCACTAGGACAAAATGCATGAGATAATCACCTTTAAAGGGGGGAAAGGTGCAGCTGCCCGATGCTGGGCAGTGGCGGCGACGCACATCTTTAGTCCCAGCGCTCAGGAGGCAAAGGCAGTTGTGAGCCATTTGATGTAGGTGCTGGGAAGCAGCTCCCATCCTCTGCAAGAGCAATGTGCACTTGTAACCCCTGAGCCATCTGTTCCGTCCTCACTCCACCCCACCTTTAGCTTTTTTAGCTAATCTGAAGGTTATCTATGGTTTATGCTTGGCCATCGTTGCTTCTCCGAGATGTAATTTGCCAGGTCTCTATATGGGAGACAGTTTCCTAATGCCACCCAATTGAAGATTCTGTGAGCCAGACAGTAATGAAAGATTGATGGAACCCCAACCTTGGCTGATGAAAGTTTAGTCTGGGGTGTCTGCTGCCGTGCCTCAGGGAGAGAAGTCTTTGGAGAGAGAATAATAATCCTCTCCCTGTGCCACAGTATTATCGTGACCTCTAGAGTTAATATCTTTTTTAATACAGCCTCATGATGGGCAGAGGCATCGGGATTTTCTTGGCCAGTCTGCTGACTCATACTTGGCCAGTATGCTGACTCATACTCTTCACAAGTGGCCTCCTTGTCTCCCATTAATCACGCCGAGGTGCTCGCTGGACTTTGAGCATAGAATAACCTTTAAGGAAAGCCACTGTAAGTGATTGCCTCGAGAACTCCCCCTCGGGGAATTCAGGTGGGCACCTTCAATCGCATCAGTCATGGTGGCACTGTCATGATGGTGGCAGAAGCCAAATCCTTGTGAGAAGTGCCTCATCCATTTTGGTGCTTCTGGTCCTGCTCGTCGCCCAGCGTCCCCTGCAGGTTTTAGCAACAGCCAGGGACCTTGCCCTGCTGTTTCTAGAGGGTGCAACCAAGTTTGAGGATCCCTGACCAATGTCCATCTTTCAAATCCTGAGTCCTGAGCCAAGTGATGAGTCAGCCTTTCTGGATGCAGTGGGGAGGAGATATGTTGCTCTTGGTTACAGCCGCTTTCTGAACCAGTCTTCAAGGCACCATCTTGGAGCATTTCCAGTAGTCTTTTTTTTTTTTTTTTTTTTTTGGTTTTTTGAGACAGGGTTTCTCTGTGGCTTTGGAGCCTGTCCTGGAACTAGCTCTTGTAGACCAGGCTGGTCTTGAACTCACAGAGATCTGCCTGCCTCTGCCTCCCAAGTGCTGGGATCAAAGGCGTGCGCCACCACCACCCAGCAAAGCTTCTATAAAGGACACAGAAGAATAGCCAGGTGAAGAGATGCGTGGGGCAAGACATGAGCATGGGACCAGGCTGGCCTCAAACTCACAAAGATCCGCCTGCCTCTGCTTCCCAAGTACTGGGATTAAAGGCACACGCCACCCCTGCCAGCCATCGAGAAGTAGTCTTGGCTGGAGCAGTGGCTGAGCCATTCACATAAACATGGATGAACCAGGCGGTGGTGGTGCACGCCTTTAATCCCAGCATTCTGTGAGTTTGAGGCCACCCTGATCTACAGAGTGAATTCTAGGACAGGCTCCAAAGCTACAGAGAAAGCCTGTCTTGAAAAACCAAAAATAAAATAAAATAAACATGTATGAGTGTCTAAGAGCGGAGAAGCTCGGAGCTACCGTGAGCAGAGCTTCACTCCGTCATGGCTCATGTGCCAGTTGCTCAGCTGGGAACTATGTAATTGAAGGGCTGTGCATGCTCTCAGCCTCGTGTTGCTGCAAATGAGCGTTCCATCGCCGCTTTTCATAAAGCACTTGTCACCTTGAATGCTTTGATCTCAAATGCAATCACCCTGAGATTTGTAGCTTCTTACTGAGTGCAGTGAGGGAAAATATAATCTGGCTTGGGAGCTGCTAGAAAGGGTTTGAGAGCCTCTGTTTGAGCTCAAAGAGAGAGGATCACTGTGGGCAGTCTGGGAGTTCTGGGAGCTGGAGCAGGTCAAGAGAAAGAACTGGAGTGGAAGTCCCCATGTGCAAGGCACTCATGGTTCTTTGCTTGCACCGTTAGGGCCCTAATCAGTGTTCTGGTCTCTCCACCCCTCCATCTGCACCAGGGACCATCCCTCTGGTGGCAGAAATGCAGAGGGGCTTTCCAGCAAGTGTTGTGCATCACTCACCATGCTACTATAGTAACATGGTAATAGTTCCTTGAGATAGAATCACACACACACACACACATATGCTTATTAAATGATATACAGAACTGTCATATATGGGCTGCCCATGCATTGCCACGGCATAAATTTCATTTCATTTCATTAAATGATATATATTTTATAAAAGCTAGGGGACGTTAGAGATGGTTAGATAGCTCAGTTGGCGGAGCGCTGACCTAGTGTGCACACAGCCCTGGGTGGAATCTCCAGTGGCAGAAATCGACTGGGGTGGAATATGTCTGCAATCCCAGCTCTGAGGAATAGAGGCAGAGAGGTTACAGGAAGATTAGTTCAAAGCCACCATAGCTTCAGAGAGAGCTTGAGGTCATCCTGGGATCCATAAGACCCTGTAAAACAAGCAAAGCAAAGTAGTGGTACACATCTTTTATCTCAGCACTTGGGAGGCAGAGGCAGGCAGATGTTGTGGGTTTAAGGTTTATTTGTCTACATAGTGAGCTCCAAGCCAGCCAGGACTACATAGTGAGACTATGGATGGCTAGCGCTATCCTGATCTTGACTTTCTGTAAAAGCTGTAACTTCCCGGTTCACTGTGATGGTGGCAAATGGTTTGAAATAAGGGATGTGAAGGGCACAGAGCTCCTATGAGAACTCTGAAAGTTCTTCAGAAGCCAGCATGTCTCAGAACCCCAGGATGGTATGGTATTTCCTTGGGCTTCTCACGAAACCAAGCTGGCTATGTAAGAATTGGAGCTGGGAACTAAAGCCCTAGAATAGGTGGTGCTTGGCAGAGTTGAGTTCTGATAGAGAAAACTGAGAATTTTGAATATTATCCCAGAAGGAATTCTCAGCCAGTCACTTGCGTCCCAACACTGTTGTCCTCCATCACACTTAAGTCACCAAGGCTGTTCTCACTGGGCCCCATTCCTGGCCTCACTGTCCCCTCCAAGGACAGCAGAGTCATGTTGTTGTTACTCCCTCATAGTTCACAACCATAGACCCAGGTGCCACGTCCCATATATCCATGTTGTAACTCCAACTGGGCATTCCTGTCTGCTGTACTATTTTCTGGGGAGTATCCTGGGAGGAAGGCCCTTAGAAAAAGAAAGGAGCCAAAAGGAAGGGAGAGCAACCCAGAACAGAAAGCCACCTACCCTCCTTACAGGTGGAAGCCTGTGCTGGTGGTTGCGTCTCTCCGCCTGGTACCTACCCAGCTCTGGCTTCTCAAGCGCAGAGTAGTAGCCAAAGCCATGTTCAGATCCAATATCCATCAGCAGGTGAATATAGACACGAGTGTCCAACTGCTGATTCACACAGCAACATACCGACTCTCAAAATAACTGTAGAAACAAGACCCATACATACTGAAAAAAATAACACATACCATATGGCTCTGTTAATATAAAATTCTTGGGTGGGGGGAGACAAGATGAACTACCCACAGGTGACAAGCAGGTAGGGATTTAAAGAGGCTAGAAGAACCCTTGGGGAAAATAAAGAATTTCGGGAAGCTAGAGGTATTTTCAGTATTCTGATTGTAGTAATAGTTTTACGGTAGGTAGCCCAGGCTAGCTCAGAACTCATCCTCCTCCTGGAACTCATGATCTTCCTGCCTCGGCTTCTAGAGTGCTGAGATTACAAGCATACACCACCACGCCTCCTAGCTGCTCATTTCCCAAGGACTCTTCACGCAGCCTGCTTCCCTAGATTGCACATGCCGTGCCTCCTTCTGGCCATAGCAGCAGTGGAGGGACACTTTCCCTTTGCCCCGCTGAGGACAGCCTTATTTAACTCACTCTATAAGTGTGCATCTCTTTGTCGCATGCAGACAGGTTGTACAAGGATAGTTATTCAAATGTTATATGAAGTCCTGTCATGATATCTGCGTCATTACACTTCAAGTTCTTTGTGGTGACTTGTAAGGAATAGTGTTGGTGCTGAGACCCAGCATCCTCCCTCTCTCCCTCTCCTCACATGTAACCAACAAAACTTTAATACAGCAATGCTTGCCCACCACGAGAGCTGGGTTTGGGGGGTTTGTTTGTTTTTTCTTGCTAGTCTGTTTAACTCATATCTGCTATTTGTAGCCACTAAGGAGTCACAGCTTGAAGAACGCTGATTCTAGTCAACCTTCCTAAAAGGTTTTTGAGCTTGAGTATCGTACATCTCAGTATTGGTGCTTAAGGAGAAAAAGGATTCCAGGCCCAAATGATTTTAGAAACCACAGTCTGCCATGCCCTGTTCTTGGGGGCCTCAACGTCTGCCTCTGTCATTTGAAATGCATGTGATATTGAGTAAGATACCTCAGAGCCTTCATAACAATGAGCCCCAAACTGATCAGAATTTCTGCCAGGTTAGAGAACACTAAGACACACTGATTCTGCACTAACTTAAACCATCTGGTGTAGACACAAAGGACTGTTTTTGAGACTCTGATTTGCCCGCACCACTTGTCCCATGCCTTTCTTGCAAAGCATTGCTTCTTAGGGACAGGACTTTTACTTGTCTGATAATGTCACTGAAGATGCTCTTTCACATGCTAAATGGCCCTTGACTTGAGAAGTTGCGTGCATATTCCCTTGAAACATTCTGGAGAACACTGTCTCTTCAAGAACTTGCGCACGAGAATTTGGTTATTAGTAAAAATTACGTAGTTTGCTGTGTTTCCCTTTCTACAAGGAAGTTTCAAGTAGACTTCTCAGTCATAGCAATTTTTGTGCATGGAACCACAGACACGGCCATCTCTGTGGGTCAGAAGTGGTTGAATGGATTTCTAATATTCACCCTTATTGAATTTCAGAATTACTTCCTCTGCCTTCGGCTTGATTTTAAGTTTTTACTTTTTAAAAAATGTAAAACTTGATATAATATACACCTTTTATTGAAGCCACTGATTCATTCTGGAAAGCAAGTGGAATATCAATTTTAATAAATAAACAGAGCATGGTTATAATGCCCCATTGTCCAGTTTAAAGTCCAGCATCTAGGCTGTCTCAAGTACAGTTTCCTCTGACTTCCCCAGTATTCCAGGTCGGGAAGTGGAGGGCATTCTGAAACAGGAGTGTCTTAGAGTGTTCTTTTCTTCCCTGGAAAGTCCCCATGTAGTAAAAAAAAAAGCAATGTTAATAAAAAAAAAAAAAAAACAACCCTACAGCCGGTTAGTATTTATTGGTCACTCCAAGTGACACTGTTGGCTTTCTACATGAGTTAGAGAACAATAAAGTGTGACAGAAGCCAGCCCACCTCCAGAGGTGCTCGAGCCACTAGAGTTTCTGCTGCCACCGGGAATCCCAGTTCAAAGATAAGCGGCGATTACTAAAAGCATTATATGTAACAGATGGAGAGAAATTTCTTAATATATTTCCCCTACAAATTCAATGGCCTGGAGTCATTGTCTTGTGACCCTTTCATGCCTAAAGGAAATGGTCTGATTCATCTCTATCTACCCTCTAGCTTAATAGTTGCTTTGTCTTTTTTATTGACATAATGGAGGCTGAAGAAGATATTTATAAGAAAGATAAAACCTAATACTATTCATTAAATTCGCTAAGCTGGGGGTCGAAAAAGCTTCTTAAAACAAGATAAGGTTGGTAAGCTGTCTTCACTGCACAATGAGAGGTGGGGATGGATGGTATGTGCTCCGTCTTCAAAATTTGCTCCCTATTAGGCAAGTTTTTATTTAGTTCTCGTTTTTGTGGTGCTGGGGATTGAACCCAGGGCTTTGCACTCGCTAGACAAGTTCTCTGCTACCAAGCTATATTCCCAGCCTAAAGTTTCGGTAGCTTTTACTCATAAGACTGCTAATCATTCTCTTAAGCCTTGGGGCCTTTTGTCAGACACTGTCCCAAAGCAGTATGCTCATCAGAGCAGGAGAATAGAGGTGCTTCTCACGATGCAGAAGGGGGCGCTGTGTTTTCGTGCTGCTGACCAGCTACGTCTCCAAGGACTTTTTAAACCCTCACAGTAGACTAGCCACTGTGCTCGGCACCAAGGCGCAGGCCTGAGCGAGAGCTTCATAGTCCTGCCCTCAGAAGACGTATTGTACTGAGTGGTTGACGCAGGCAATTCTACGAGTCTTCGAGTCCCATGGAGCCCTTTATGATCTAGCTACCAAGCTCTGTACAAATGTGTGATGTCGCTGTTCCTATGCTCCTGTTCCCATCTATTCCATAGTCTTTCTATAAGCATTTGTATTCATGAGCACAGGCTACAATAAGCTCCAGTAACAACCAAACCAAATATCTTTTTTTTGAGACAGGGTTTCTCTGTGTAATTGGCTACCCTGGAACTTGCTTTGTAGACCAGGCTGGCCTCGAAATCACTGAGATCCACCTGCCTCTGCCTACCAAGTGCTGGGATTAAAGACATGCACCACCACCACCACCGACCGGCACCAAACCATGTATCTTGATGATTTAAAGCAACATCCTTTCTGTTGAGTGTCCACTGAAGGTTGGGTGGCGGCGCCACTTGCGTTTGCGTAGTTACTAAAGTATTGCTAACTGTCCTTAAAACTTAGAGAAGTGGGGCTGGAGAGATGGCTCAGAGGGTAAGAGCACAGCCTGCTCTTCCAGAGGTCCTGAGTTCAATTCCCAGCAACCACATGGTGACTCACAGCCATCTGTAATGAGATCTGGTGCCCTCTTGTGGCCATCAAGCATACAGACAGACAAAACACTATATACATAATAAATAAATAAATCTTAAAAAAAATTTAAAGAAGTGATGCTTCTTTAGGATCTGGGTATTCATATCACACCCTGCCCTTCCTTCTTCACTGCAGCCACGTGGTTCTCTTTTCCACCTTCTTTGTTATGTAGCATTGCAGGTGTGAAGGCTCCCCAGCTAGATGGTAAATCCCTTGACAGTCAGCACCTAGTCTTATGCTGCACTGAATGTGACTTCAGTATGACAGTCCTGTGAGTCAATACTTTGAATTATTGGAAAGTCTGATGAAGGGGAGGATGAGGAGAATAACCGGGATCGTGTGCATATTCTGGCATGCTTTACAGTTTACTGAGGGTCTGTCTATTTGGCTGTCTTTAATCCTTGCAGGAGCTAAGCACATGTTGTACCCCGTTAGAGATGAAGAAAGTAAAGCCTAGAATTTTACACAAATTGTTCAGTGTTGTACCAAACCTGCTCTGAAACCTTGATTTCTAACCACCGGCCCAGTGCTGGGTCCACATGTGTTAGTTATCAGCAAGAACACAGCCTTACACTGAGGGTTATGCAAGGATTCTCAAATGAGGAGTCGGAAGTCGCTGGCCAGAGCAGAGCAAAGCTGAAGGACCTTGTATACATCCAGCAGGTCAGCGTGTGTGTTTCCTGCATCAGCCTTAGCAAGTTGCCTTAGGCCTGTGGCTGAAAGCAGCAGGAATTCACTCAGTCACAGTCTGGAGGCCAAGAGGGTCAGTCAGCCTCACCGAGCTGAGTCAAGGGGTGGACAGGGCTGCCCTTGTTCTGAGGGGCCAAGGGAAGAGGCCGTCCCTGTCCCTTCCAGCTTCTGCTTGCTGTTGGCATTCTTTCACGGGGGTTGTGTCACATGACCTCTGCCTTCACAGCACCTGAGTTCATCCAGTGTGCCACCTCCCTGCGCCTCTCAGGACACTTATGATTGGCCTCTGGACCAACTTGGGTAATACCCTCCACCCATACAAATCCTTAACCTGACCACATCTCCAAAACCACTGTACCTTCCAGGTAACACCTGCCTATAGGTGCCAGAGGTGGGGAGCAGGTCTCCCGTGCCATCGCTGTGGGTGGTGGGGCCCCTCATGGTCCCTTTCCCCCGTTTCTTATCTGCTCTGCTCATCCGCTATTCACTCCCTCCCTGAGGGTGCTACCTATCTTGTGAGCTTCACTGCGGTAAGATGTGGTCCTGGTAGATTCCACAGCCAGCCTGCCTGTGCCCATGTGACTGGACAGCTTACACCTCTGTGCCTCTCGGTACAGAGCCAGCGTGCAGTGGGGTTGTGTGATAAGTAAAGTTCCAGACTCCGGCAGCACTGTCCGCATCCAGTGCTCCACCCGTCTGCGGCAGGGTGTTGGGTACAGTGGGCTTGAGTGTTGTTTTTCTGTCAGCTTAGCGGCCACACCTGAATCTACAGGTATGTTAACTGCCATCTGCCCCCATGGCCCACAGTCAGCACCCCACTGCTTAGATCGTGGCCTGGCAGGATTTCTTGTTCCTTTGGCACTGGCTCAGCTGTGGCTGCAAATGTAGGTTTTAACTAAGTCTTTACTGTTCTGTTTACCAATAACGAGTCAGATGTTGGGGAGAAACCCTGCTAGGATAGAGAAGCCGGGAAGCAGTCAGCTGACCTTCCTTTTGGCTGGAGACCCAGCAAGAGAAGCATTCTCTCCATTTGTCCCAAACCAAAATAGCCTGCATATCTCTAAGTCCCTCTCTTCTCCTTCCTGTGTGTCTCTCTATCCATATTCCTGGGTCCTCCATACTCTCTCTGGCTAATTCTTTTCGACTAGTGGCTGGCTTCACCCCCACCCCCATCCAAAGTTGGTTTTATTAACACAGTCTCAGAGTTTCACAGTGCGGTCAAATATTCCCCAACACAGCAGACGAGATCCTGCCCAGCTGTTCCTGCTGATACTGTTCCTACTGTGCCTCCCCTACTTGATTTTTCCCTGGCCAGTTAAAAATATACAGTGTTTATGAACTAATTCATCATCCTTTCCCAGAAGGATTATTTCATTTCATGGGTGAACAATTCTTGCTAGAAAGCTGTGTCTTCTTCCAAATGATATATAACATGATATGGTGTTTTATGTTTTTAGACATGTGATGTTCTTTCTCCCTGACATTTAACCAGGAAGCCTGGGCAATGTAGTGCACATTTGTTCATGGATGCTCCATCTTAGGGGATACACAGGGGTACAGGGGCTCCCTCCCATCTCATGCTTTTCTATTCTTTCATTTTATTTATCTATTTATTTATTTATTTTGAGACAGTTTCTCTGTGTAGCCTTGGCTGTTCTGGAACTCAACTCTGTAGACCTGGTTAGCCTTGAACTCAGAGATCTGCCTGTCTCTGCCTCCTCCTCTGCTGGGATTAAAGATGTGCACCACTACACCCAACTATACTTTTCTATTTCTAAATTAGCATGCAGAGCCTAGTATGTCAGTATGCATGAATTCCAATAAACTGTAAGTGATAAATACTATAGATGATTGATCTTATAGGTAACATGTTCAAGAAGAAAAATAAACAGCTGTGTAATTGACAAGAAAATAACACTCAGCAGGTTAGGGTCAAGGCTAGTCTAGGTTATCTAAGTCACTTCTAGGTTATCTAAGGCTGGGCTGCGTAGTGAAACCTATCTCAAAATAATGGTTCATGATGATGATGATAATAGGCAAAGAAACTGATACAAAGTACAAACTTAGAAACATGGGAGCCAGCTTTCTTCCTCCAAGGTTGTTAGCGTCACAGTATATTCACTGTCTGCCTTTAGAATCTAAAATTAAAGCCTAGTTTGCTTTAAAAAACTTTTCTCTTCGGGCATTTCCCTTATTTTAGGACATTTTTATCCCAATGCTGGAGTCTTGATACAGAGCACATTCCATCTGTTATGCGGTGACAATAGTCACGTGAGGCTTTGAGAACTGCGAAACCACAACCGGTTTGTCTTGCAGTTAGTCACATCTGCTGAGGTTGTAGAGGAGGGTGACACAGAAACGGCACAGCATGACTGTTGAGTGTGCATTGTGGCCGTGGACCATTGTGACCGTTTAGGCCCTGATGCTCTCTGACTTCCCAGAATCATTGGACAGCAGTGACTTTTACAGAGGAAAAAAAACCCCAAATTCTTAAATCACTTGAATCCTGCTATGACGGTTAATCTTCACTGTCACCTTGGCTAGATTTAGAATCACTGTGGAAACGCAGGTGTGTCTGTGAGAGCCTCTCCTGGAGTTTAACCCAGGAGGAGGAAACCCACCCTGGGTGTGGACAGCACCATCCTGTGGGCTGGGGGTCCCCTGGACCAGGGAAAAAAATAGAAGAGATGGGGAGAAAACGTGAACTTCAACATTCACCAGGGTCAGCCTCCTGTGAACACAGTGTGACCAGGTGACTTTGATCCTGCCGCTGGGTCTCCCCTCCATGATGGACTGTATTACCTCAGACTGAACCCAGCCTTCCTTGGACAAGCAGCTGATACACTTACCACCCCAATCTAAACTGTAATCCTTTCTTGATGGACATCTACTGGATGAAGGAGATACACAGACAGCCTGGTTTTTCCAGACCCCTATGACCATGTTTGCCAAGGGAAAACGTTCCATTTGGAACTGGACGGGAACCAGGAGGGCCCTGAATTTGTATCTCCCAAGGTGCAAAGCAGTGGGTGGTATCGGAATGACCAGGAACACCTGCACAGCCTTTGTGGCGAGACAGCCTAAGTGCATTTTGAGTGTTAAATCTTTAAAGCACACCCATTGTCTAACATCAGACGTCCTGCAACAATGTGGCCTTTTGTTTGGTTTGCTGTATCTGTTAAAGGACTGTGAAAAGTTTAAACCCTGCCCACCCCCACCGCTGATGTAATAAGTCAGATCAGGCGGAAGTAGTTAAATCCAGGTTTAATCTGAGCAGAACAAAGCAACTCCTGGGTGACCCTAGGGGAAGCAAGGGAGGAATCACGTGGCAAATATGGCTTCCAGGACTTAGCTAGCCTATAGGGGTGGTCTTGAGCGGCCCCAGGGAGGGGCTGACTTTTGGTTGACTTTCTCAGGGGCAGGGTTTGAAAAGGGAGAAGTGAGACCTGAGTGTGGAATGGGGCCCCTAGCTGGAGATCCCTAACAACCCAGCCTTTTGGGGGTATATATGGATAGCAGTGGGGCTTCCACCTAAACAGACTGAACTGGATTTTTTAGGTCTGAATTCCAGTCATTTAACGTGTTGTCCAGCAACTTACATAACGCACTCCATCCCTTAGTTCGCTCGCTCATTACCAACCACTGAGGAACAGTGACTGACTCCTGTCCAGACTTGAGGTAGCACAGGCATGTGCATGGGTGCTATGTCACATTGGCCTCTTGACTCCTGCATACCATTTGTAGGTTTAGCCTAAGTTAGGCCAGTAGAAGGCACTTGAGCCTGGACGGAGAGCCAAGGTACCTGTCCCCTCTATCTGCCTTGGGTGGCCTCACCCATGGCAGTTGGGTCTCCTCAGGGCACAGGCCACCTCTGCACAGGCCATTGTGTGGCTGCTAGTATTAGTCCTGGACACTCCTACTCTGAATTCCCTTGGGCCCTTAAGTGTGGAAGCAGCAATGGTGGCCTCCTCCTTCCCTCCTTCCCCTTCCTCTTCTTCCTGCTGCTTCTAGTTGGATCTAGAACAACCACTAAGCTACCCAGCAGGTCTTTCTTATATTTTATTCTGAGACAAGGTCTTACCAAATTGACCAGATCGACCTAAAACTCACTTCATAGCCCAAGCAAGCCTTAAACTTGTCATCCTCCTGCCTGAGTAGCTGGATTACAGGCCTGTACCACCAGCATGGGCCCCTGCTTGCTTTTTAACTCTTCCCTCACCCATGCTGCCAATTCCAGCAAAATCTTCTTCCGTTTCTTTTTTAATATTTATTTATTATGTATACAATATTCTGTCTGTGTGTATGCCTGCAGGCCAGAAGAGGGCACCAGACCCCATTAAAGATGGTTGTGAGCCACCATGTGGTTGCTGGGAATTGAACTCAGGACCTTTGGAAGAGCAGGCAGTGCTCTTAACCTCTGAGCCATCTCTTCAGCTCCTCTTCTTCCGTTTCAAAAGAAAACTGAGGTTCATGGGATGCAACAAACTAAGCTGGCTCCCACAGTTAGTTTCCCAGCATAAAGCCCTATTTACCAAATAGCCTGTGGATGGATTGGGATCTATGTCTCTCATTATTCTAAACTTACACTTAATTGCCCAAACAGCTCCCTCATTTTTGGACCCATTTTGGACCCCACTTATAAGAGGCTCAGCTGGATATGGGCTTGGGGGAGACATAGCCACTCAATGTGGTGTGTACCTTTGGAGTCCTATGCTATTCAAGTTGAGAGCAGCCTCAGGCATACAGGGCTTTGCCATCATGGAGACTGAGATGTCAAACATTGCTAAGGTTGGGATCCTGGATGTGTCTCTGAAAGGTTTGGTCCCCCTGGAGGTGGTGGCACTATTGGGAGGTTGTGGAGACTTGAAGTGTAGGACTTGTAGCGGGAGGTATTTAGGTCACTGGAGGTGTCCCCTTGAAATGGGCTGATGGGCTCCTACCCACTCTTCCCTGTTTGGCTTCCTGGTCAGGAGGTAAACAGTTCTGCTGTGCCATGCACTTCTACCACAGTGTGCTGTCTTGTCCTAGACCCAGCTGATCCTGGGCTGGAACCTCCAGAACTGTGAGCTAAGCAAGCCTTTTCTCTTCACCCATTGTCTTAGTTAGGGTTTCTGTTGCTGTGAAGAGACACCATGACAGTGACAACTCTTAGAAAGGAAATTTAATTAGCTTAATTAATTTAAATTTAATTGAGGTGGCAGCTTACAGTTTAAGAGGTTCAGTCCATGATCATCATGGTGGGACATGTTGGCATGCAGGCAGATAGGGTGCTGGGGAGGTAGCTGAGAGCCCTACATCTTACAGACAACAGGAAATGGACTGTGTCACTGTGCATGGCTTGAGCATATATGAGCCCTCAAAGCCCACCCCCACAGTGACACACTTCCTCTAACTAGGCCACACCTCCTGTTAGTGCCACTCCCTTGGGGTCCATTTTCTTTCAAACCACCACATCAGTTGATGCTCTGGTATTTTTTTTTTATAGTAACAAAAGCTGACGAATACAAAGATCATTGATTATAAGCAGTAGAAAACAATTTGAACAATCTTAAAACACCTTGATTGCCTTCTGGGACTCCAAAGCTCAGGCATAGTCAAGCCAGGTGCTGAGGTAGTGTCGACATACTTGTCTGTTTTTTGCCTGTCAACCTTTTGCTTGCTCTTAGTTTCTGAGATTGGAACCTAGCATAGGCCAGGTGTCCACCCTGTTCCCATTACTTGTGCAAAGCCCACCTCATATGAAATGTCAACCAGGGCTTTCCTGTGGTCATGTGGGTTAGAGTCGTGTGTTGTTTCCCAGAGCCAGGGGGTCAGGGCAGACAAGCCAGCCCGTGTTTGTTGAGAAGCCCACTTCAAGATTTCAGCCAGCCCAGCTAGAGGCTATAGGCTTTGGTTGCTAGACAGACATCTGTCTACCACCTGCCAAGTGCTGTGTTCCTTAAGAGATATTTTCTGTTTTGTTTGTTTATTGGTTTGGTTTTTCTTTTTCTCTCAGTCCTCACCTCAACATTTGGAAGCAGGTTTTATTATTTACATTTTCCAAATGCAGCAAGGCCAAAAAGTGGGGGGTCACACATTTGTGCAACGTAAGCCTGCAAAGCCCACCAAAATGTTTGTGATTTAAAAAAAAAAATGCAGCCAGCTCAGGGTTGAAGCACCATTCAGCTGGTACTGGCTAGTGGAACATTAGTATACAAACATCCTCTGGCTAATAGAAAAGAATATAAAAGAGTAAAATGGCTCTTTGGTGGTTAAAAGACCCATCAGTCTAACCAGTTCCCTGTAAATGTACGTGATTTTGCTTGAGGTAAGTAATTTAGCTCCCTTGTGTGACATTCCTTCAACTTCGAAGATGATTGAGAGTTTAAGATTACTGATTTAGTCTTCTGAATGTATCAGGAGTGTTTAAATATACATTTCCCCACCCAGTTAATAAGTCATAAGCCCATTTAATTTATCATCAGTGCAATCAGAAGCCATCCAAGTCAGCAGAAGCTGCGAGCAGCCGCTCTCCTCCTTTGGGTTCATCCTGGCTCATTGCACATGTCATAGTTTTCTAAAGTTGAAATTGCTTGCTGTTAAAAAAAAATCGGTCACTGGGATATTGTGTCCCTAAAAGGAAATTGTAAAGTCTGCTTTAGTGATGTAGTTTCCCTTTTTTTTCTTCCAAAGGAAAAAACAACAGCAAAAAAAAACAAAAAACAAAAACCACAAACAAACAAACAAAACATCCAGCAAAAGTGGAGAAGGAATGGGGTGGGGCTAAAGAGATGGCTCCATTGTTAAGAGCGCTGACTACTCTTTCAAAGGACCCAAGTTTACCACCTAGCACCCACAGTTCCCCTTGCTGCCCTGGTGGGTGACGCACAGCCAGCTGTGTTTCATCAAGACCCCAGCTAAGCATGCTGCATGCTCCACGCTCACCAGACCAAAGACGCTTCCTTCTCTGCTCTTTCATATTTCCTACCCCTTTTTAAAAAGGAGATCTTGCTATGTAACCTAGGCTGGTCTTGAACTTGTGATTCTCCTGTCTCGGCCTCCCCAGAGCTTAGCTTACAGGCATGTGCCACCACACACTTGTTTGTTTTATTAGTATTAGCTTCAGTTAAACTTGTCCCAAACTGGGGGCAATGGAAATATCCACTCACTGATAGATGGATAAGCTATGGTCTACCCAAACAATAGAAAATGGAATGGAATTTTTTGCAAATAGAATTCTCAGTAGTTAAAAGAAATGAGCTCCTAACAGGCTTAACAGTTAACTAAGTGATAGAAATGAGACTTTAAAAACCACATACTATATAATTCCATTTATATGACATTCTGGGAAAAGTAAAATTATTGAGACAGAAACCAGATCGTGGTATGTAAGGTGTAGGGAAAAATGCAGCTCCCTTCCATGCAAGCATTTAGCTTGCAGCTGGAGCAATGGCTCAGCGTTAAGAGCACTGACTGTTCTTTTAGAGGACCTGGGTTCAATTCCTAGCACCTACTCTATGACTCACAACCATCTGTGACTCCAGTCCCAGGGAACCCGATGCCCTCTTCTGACCTCCTGGGGCACTAAGCTTGTACATGATATATGCAGCAAAAACACGTGTACCCACAAAAAAATAATACTAATAAAATATTTTTTTAAAGATTTTTCTCAAGGGCTCTACCCTTATCCCCTGTCCCACATCTTCCCATCACACACTCCACATCACATGAGCCTTAAATTTCTGTCGTAGAAATGCAAACATGACTTTTCTCTAGTTGTGATCATGGATGTCATCAGACAACTGCTCCCTCTTTTTCTCTCTGTGCTCATTGTAAGTGAGCATGGAGGCAGTTGACTTTGTCCCCTGCCTTTCTGATGATTTCTAGGGAGAGAGGCCAAGGACTGAGCAAGTAGGGAAGGGGCTGAGCAGGTAGAAAAGGGGCTGAGCAGGTAAGGAAGGGATTGGGAAGGTAGGGGAAGGGCTGAGGTAGGGAAAGGGGCTGAGCAGGCAGGGGAGGGACTGAAAAGGGTTGAGCACCTTGAGAATTGGATGCTCATGATTTTTGTTAGGATTTTGAATCATAGAGGAGGGTGGTTTTAATACACCCCACCACCACTACCTTCCGCTCCCCTGGCTTTGGGGAGCATAAGAACTCTTGGATCAAGGGGTAGTCAAATCTCTTTATAGCCTAGTGAATGCAGGGAATTGCCCAAGGTCTTTGGTCTAGTAGGAAGTTTTGTGTGCTGAATATTGCATAAAGAAAATGAGCTGTGCTGCCTGCCTAGGGCTTGGAACTCTTCCCCATACAGAGACTGCATTTCTTATAAAGCATAACTGAGTTTTCTAGGTTAGTAGAGGCATACCCTAGACCCCCCTGGGTAGGAGACTCTCTTGAGGGGGCAAACTTTCTGTGAGAGAGCTGAGTTAGTGATAATGTGCTAAAACCTGGAGGTCTTCTTGATAAAGGTCACGTCCTAATCCAAATGCAAGCCACATTTCTGCCTCATGAATTGGTGTAGCAGAGTGGGTTTTCTTCTGCAAATACGCACCACAGACACCTCCAAGAATGAATGTCTCAGGGACGGGAGCCTGTAAACCAGGAATATTCCTGGTCCTGAGTCCTAGGCATTTATTGCCCGATCTGAACTGAATTTTTTTCTGCCTTTTGTTTCAGTTGTGATCACTGTTTACCTGATTCCCAGTAGGATTCTTGCTATTCGGAGTAGTGTAATTCTTTGAATAAGGACACACATGGCATCACCAGAGGTCTTGCTCAGACCTCTGCATTTTAGCCAGTTCCCCAGATCGATGCCTTCACACAAGGAAGTTTGAAAGATATTGATCCTACAGGGTCCTGCCCAGGCACCATAGATCCAAAACCAAGGGAAACATGGTTACTTTCTTCTGAGCTCTTGAGTGGAGAGGCACCTGAAACCTACAGTGTGGCTTTGTCTTTTGACTCCAGTCAGCCACACAGGTGCCCTACTCTAGAAATTCCTCCTCCAGGTGCTGTCCCCAAGACACCTGCTGCCAGAGCTTTTGTGGGGCCCAGTAATACAGAGCTCTGCTCACTGCACCCCCACACCATCCAACAGCCCTGCACATTCAAATGTGAGACCCCCTGGCCTGGGTGGGGATTTGACTGTGCTTTGTGCTCAGAAAGGAATACTTAAATACAGTCAAGTGTTTGAGGGGACATCCAGGGCTTTTCTCCTCAGGAAGAAGTTGGAAGTGGGTGCTGGTTCAAAAACTGCTTTGATCTCTGGCTGAGGCAAAATAAACATCTTTGCGGATGGTGCTTAAGGATAGCTCAGATTCGTATTATATATTTCCTAGTAGCTGGCTTTCCAGGAGCAAATGAGAACGCTTTGTTCTATAATGAGCTAAGAGTGTAAATGTTGTTATGACAATCCCCTGGCTTTCTTGTTTAATGTTTATATTCATCTAATCAAACAAATTGAAATTGGATTATGTCTGTTGCACATTATAGCAGTTATTATCCAGTTTAAATGCAGGTCTGAAAGAAATAAAATTGATTTTTTTTTCCCCTGCTATGCTTCTTGGGGATGTATCCTGGGTTATTGGTATGCTGGCTGTATTTTCAGTCAACTTTGTACGGGGGAGGGAGAGATAAGTAGCCGCAGGTTTTTCCCCCTTAATATATTATGCAAATAAACTGCAATATTTCATTCTAATTAGGAAGCACAGCGACTTGAGAGTTTGGTGATCTGCTTCCCTGTTTTTATAAATCATGTCAGGTTTCTTTTCGTGTCAGGTTTTTAAAGAGGATAATAATTTTGAGCAACATTTTTATTTTTAGAAAGGAAAAAACAGAATAATAGAGTACGCCTTTATAACGCTCGGTTACTACAGTAACGGCTTCCTTATTTATCAGGGAACATGTTGGGCTAAGTATCAAAAATTTTACATATGACTGAACCTGTGTTTCTTTGAACTTGGATTATGTCTGTTGCACATTATAACAGTTATTATCCAGTTTAAATGTGGGTCTGAAAGAAATAAAATTGATATTTTTTTTTTCTGCTATGGTCCTTGGAGAAAAAAATTGCCCTCATTCTGGAAACATCTTTTGTAGGACTCTTTAGGGTGGGTGCTGTGACTAATGCTAGGGACTTGGAGTTCATCTAACATATGTCACACACAAAAGCAAATATTCCAGTACTGCTGACCACTGTCAAAAGCAGGGGTGTGGACCAGAGAACACAAAAGCAAAGACGTCAAGCCCTTGGGAAAGAGAAGGAACCTCCTGAGAGGCTGGTCCGGACACTTAACTCATAGCAGGTGTTTGGGAATGGGTGTTTGCCCTTTAATTGGTTAAAGCGTCATGTGCTGATAACATGGTCATTGAAAAACTGAAAAAGGACTAAAGTCACTGAACATAACCATTAGATGCATTTCTCTATGTCAAGAAATATGCTCACAACCCTGGCTCCATCCATTTCCACCTCTGACTGCAAGAAGGACTCTCAGCACCTACAGAATGCTGGTTTATTATAAAGGAGGTCGATCGAGTCATCCATGGGAAGAAGTACATAGGGGCAGGTCCCAGTGTGAACCATGCACTTGCTCTGTCCCTGGAGGCGGCATGACTTACATGATGTGCTGTGTGACAGTAGCACAGAATATTGTCAACCATGAGAGCTCTATTCCAGCCTTGGTGGCGAGAATTTCGATGAGGGCTCCATTGT
Source organism: Ondatra zibethicus (assembly GCA_004026605.1). NCBI lineage: Eukaryota > Metazoa > Chordata > Mammalia > Rodentia > Cricetidae > Ondatra > Ondatra zibethicus. The sequence continues at coordinate 377,485 of PVIU01000235.1, forward strand.
GTGGGTTGACTGGTCCTGGGGTCGAGCTCAACTCTGGTACCTGCAAAAGTGGAGCTACTGCCACAGTATCCAAAGCCACCCATCATACCATCCCAGTGAGCCATAGGATTCCAACATCTTGGAGAACAAAGATGTCAAGCCTCTCTGGGGCCAGGCTTACATTCCTCACTGCACAAGAACAATAGACTGCTGTCTGCTTACAGAGCTCACTGCAAAGTGAGGTGAACGAGTAATAAGTGGGTCACAATCCAAACATGTATTGCCAAACCACAGCAAGCGCTGTTGGGAAAAGCCCATGGTAAGCAATGAAGGTGCTGCCAGTTGGGAACGTTTTCTGGAGCAGTCATTGTGTGGGCTGAGATCTGAAGAACGGAGGGAGGATTGGCCAGGTAAGCAATGTGGGGAAGGGCATTTCGGAAGGAACAGTATAAAGACCCTTAGGTGGGAATAGCTAGACACATTCCAGAACCCGGAAGAAAACCACAGAGAGAAGAGCAAGGACCTATTTGCAGCAATGGCTGGGAAGAAGAGCTGGGATCTGACCCCATGTGACCTCAGAGGTCCAGGAAGTGTTTGTGGACTTCAAGTCCATCACAGGGGAAGACCACGAGAGGATTTTAAGCAAAGAGCTTGGATACTTGTAATTATTAAAATATTTTTTTTCCAAGAGAGGACCTTAGGTAGCCCAGGCTGCCCTTGAGCTCACTGTGTAGCTAGCTGAGCCTGACCTTGACCTCCTGATCCTTTTGCCTCCATCTCCCTAGTGCAGGGACGACTACAAACGTGTGCCACCATGAGACGCTCTGGCACAGTTTTAAGGGACCTATCTATGATTGTATGCAAACGGTCTGTTATGGACAAGAAAGGAGGCGGGGAGACCTGAAACCCTACTACAACCACCCTATCAGTGGGGACCAGGGTAGCAGCTCAGTTGGAGAAGCGGGGAGGGGGCACATTTGGGAGAGCGGTTGCCAAGGATACCTTCCCTACCTGGAGACCCCTCGCTGTCACATTGGACTGGTTTGTTGCCCCAATCCTGCTACAGGCAGAGAGGCTGACGAGTGCTCTAGAATCCTGTGTAAGCGAGGAGAGCCGCCTTGGAAGCGGTAACGGGTGCAGTCCTGTGAAATCCCTCATCTTCAGCCTTAGTGACGTCAGTCCTGGCTCCTGAACCCCAACCCTCAAATCCACCTGCAGCTCCGCTTCCAGGCTGGGCTTCATCCAAACCTTGTAATTGCTGTGAGTAGCTGGTTGTAAGTTAAACCTTTTAAATAGCAGAGGTAACCCAGATCATAGACTCAGATCACTGTGAATTAAATAGCGCTCTTCCTGACGAGACACCTGCTAGCCAGAAAGGGGAATTGTCAGCACAGAACGTGGTACTTAGCAGATGTCCATCATAAATATTGAACAAATAAGTGAATGTTTGGACCTGTTTTAAAACATGAACATGAAGAAGAGACTCCTGTACACCTGTTGTGTGTCACCAAAACAAGCTTCCTATTTAACACACTTCTTCACTCTCCGCGTCTGTTTCCTGCTTTCTGTTCTTTTCTCTGCACAAGGAGTGTGTGGGAGTTTGAACAGAACACAGCCAATGTCATCTTCTGCTTCGTTTTGTTAACTAATCAGTCAAATAACTTCTTGCCCAGAAGCTATTAGACAAAGGGAGTATTCCGTGCACACAACGTAATCAGCAAATGATCTTGCCTTCTCCTTTCAGACTTCTCTTTTGACCGCCAGTCCCATTTAAAATGCTGTCACTTAGCCAACTGGACACTTCTGCTCCCATGTAGATGGGGGTGGGGGAGAGGGCTTTCAGCTAGAAACGACAATGTTAAAAGTGCCAGTGTGAGCTTGGCTTCAAGTCAGCCCTTCATAAGAGGTGCCTTAATCAGGGACCTGTAAAAGCTTTGTGCAAATTAGCAGATCGTCTATACGGTACAGTTCAGCTCTGTTTACCTTGGTCTCCCTTTTGAAATCTATTCATTTCATTCACTTTCTGCTCTGTACCAGAATCTGTCGCGGAGGTTCTCTGGCCGCAGGTAGTAGCGCGCGCGCACACACACACACACACACACACACACACACACACACACACACACACACACACACACACACACACACACACACACACACACACACACACACACACACACACACACACACACACACACACACACACACACACACACACACACAC